>JBCEWB010411677.1:1965-20444 GCA_039654565.1 Peronia peronii | reverse complement strand
CCCCCATAAGTCCACCCATAATCATCAATGACATAGAACGACAACTAAAGAGATCGAGTCAGCGGAACATATCCCGATGTGCCAGTGGAGTGATGATATCTCCGCCTGACTGGTGCTGAAATCCGACTTGACAGATTTGGTTGCATTGTCCATATTCTGTGAAGCTGAGAGTTGAGAGGCTGTCATATTTCCGGGTAGCTCTCTCGGAACAATCAGCACCCGCAGCTCAGCTTTCTCCGTATTCCCGATGTGAGGATTTGCCTTACATCGATTCTGATATCGTCGTGAGGCGATTGTTCAAAGCACAATAGTGAAGAGGTTTTTCTTTCGTGGTGGTGATAGAAAGTAGTCACATAATGTGCTTTATCAATCAGTTCATAAGGAACAGTTGAGGAAACGGTGGAAAAGGACCAGTCTGTCATGCTGCTCATCATCAGACATCGTGCAGAGGCAATGGAAAATCTTCTCTTTCACCGCTAAAGGTCACTCTGTTAGATCTAAGCGGGGCCGTCGTGTGGCTAGGTCGTGTAGAGAAATGTTACCCGGACTCCCCTGCCGAGCATTCCCCACGGGATAATCATTGTCCGCTACATAGCTATCACCTTTCTGGGTAAGGAGCGAAATTGTGCTATCCAAGAGTAATGTGCTCATGAATTATGTGCAGTGGTTTATGAATTACTATGACCAGTTTCACAATGTAACTGTAAGTGCTGGTCTAGTGCAAGCAATTTGTCTAACAAAGGTAAGAGTTTGTTATCGAACAGATTCATGTTTGCAGACATCTCAACCTCCTGAACTGGAATACCTAGATCTATATATCAGTAAAATTATTATGAACATCATTAGTGGCTGTACAGAAATAATAGCAATGTTAGTGTTATTGGGTAGTACAAAATAAATAACAGTGACAACGATGGCTGTAAGGATATATTGTAAGTTGTACAAATACAATACCGACAGCAGTTGCAACCATAGGGAGATTGATAGCAACGATAGTGACAACTTTTGTATCAGTAACAGCACAGTCAACATTGTAACAAACTTGAGGACAGCAGGACATCGTCTTCAGATGTTGGGCCCGTTCACTTGGCAAAGGAACTACATGTAGTAGTCTATTGGGACCACGAATATAGAAGCAGGGTCTGTTTCGATGGTGATGGTAGGATTGATGGGTTGGGGGAGGGGGGAGGAGGGAATGCGGGGAAGGAGGAAATAAAAGATTAAGTGTGTGAAGAATGGAATTGAAGGGAGAGGCGAAGTGGAGAAACTTAATGGATGACCTTTAGGCGAGAACCGGAACCTGAAATGTCGCCTCACGAACTCCTGGAGGCTCCTGATACCTCCTTTCGTGGGCAAAGGAAAGGCCATGTTAATCTTTGCCACAGTGGGGATACGGACAGAGAAAAAAGAGGGAAAGGAGGAGGGAGAATGATGGTACTTGAACCATATTTTTTTTTCAGAGCATTGTTTATCCAGCGCAGTCGCCCTCAGTCATGTAAAACAGACAAACAAAAAAAAATATTTCTGATTTCCTACAATTTTCATTTTTTAAGATGAGCTGGTCACAAATGTTAAGGAATCTGAGTCTCAGAATAGACTCTGTTTTTACCCGATAATTTAGATAACCAGAATCGGTGGTATTGGTCAGATTAACTTTAAGACAGGAACTGGATTATTGTCAGCGGAAAATTTATCAAACCAGCTTATTTATCCATTCATTTTAGACACATTGAACTGAACACTAATTCAGTGCAAAATTCTAACAAAAGAAGAACGATAACAACAAGCAACAAGCAAAGACGATAACGATGACAACGACGGGGACGAAAACAACAACAAATTAGATCGAGAGCGCCACGAAGGATACATAGTCTTTATTCGAGAGATGCGCTTGTTGGACCAAATATCACACCGCGCAATTTCATCTCTGTTGCCTGTGAATGCCCAGTAATCATGTTGTTGTTCTATATTGTACAAGCAATAGGCCGATCTGAAAGCTTATCCTGTCGGAAAGACGCCGTTCTCCGAGTACTGCAAGCCCCTAGCCCTGTCAGCCAGATAGAACCCTGGAGATTTGGTGCCAGGAACTCAGTAAGCTATGCGCAAACACCAATCAAATTAGCGTCTCAGACCAGGCTTGGCTTAAACGAGCAGGTTTTCCCTAGTGGCAAGGCGACCAGCTACACCCCGGAGCCCACGGGCAATTCCTGGGCAAGGGTGCCGTATAGAATGATTGTAGTCTCCAACCACCATATCAGAATATGATCTGGGAAGGCAACCAATCAAATCTGTCTTCGGCCCAAGTTGTGAATGGTAACCAGTTGACTCAGTCGCTCAGCGAGACGAATCGTCTTTATCTGGGATGAGACCCATGAACTGTAGTTCTTGAATTATGATTTTATTACACAACAAGACAAGAATGAAGAGAAGACGATGTGATATTACTTCTTGATTCTATACAAAGATTTAGTACGAGCATTGAACTTTATATTCATTCTGAAGGTCGAAGACAAAATTCTCATGCGTATCTCTCTTCATAAGATGAGAGTTACTCTGATATAATTGACTTTGATCGAACAGAAAAGGACAAGGTGAGAAGAAAGAATGAGACAGGCTCACTGTTTGACAATAAGAGGTGGTAATTTTTGGTTTTCCGAGTTGTTTGACTTCCTTGCTGTGTTTAGTGGGCTCAGTCCAGAGTTTGAAAATCTAGAGCCACAAAGATTGTGATAAGAATAAATAAAAGTTTTTCAACACTAAATTTTAAAAATCATAGCTTTATCGCCAGAATGAACTAGAGAGAGTAAAGAATATTATACCTGACATGATGGGTTCACGTGCAGGTAGAACTTGTGTCTTCAAATTGTAAATATATATATTTCATTGATAATGCTTTACTTCACAACTGTCTTGAATAATGCCTTGTTCTGTGCCTGAGGAACCGAGTCAATGTTGATTGGCTGGCTGTGAACGTTCGACATGAAGGAAGTCTTATACCTGAACATTCCACATGTGCGCAATATTGCTGCTCATAGGTTTCTTGTCTTCTCAGTAGACAAGTATTTCACGTATAATTATCATATTCTACATAACATCTTGACAACTTGTTATACAAACATGGCTGAACACGGATGTCAACGTTTAGCACGTGCATATATATGCATCTTTTCTCTTAAAGTTGATGCTGAAATAGATGGGGACTTGTATGCCAGTTGTTGTTTTTTTTAAAACGTCAGCTATTTTTAGCTCTGAATATTTTAAGAGTAACGTTTGTACACTAATCATCCTGTACCCTTTCCCAATAATAATAAAAACTGTTACACGCTTTTTGTTGTTGTTATCTGATTGTGTCTGGCCCGCACACATCTCATCCATTTTCATGGCTTAGCCATCAGCAAGGTTGGGGCATTTATATGCTTACATGACTCGCATTCGAACTGAGACATCGCTATCCCAGCGACTAGATGGTAATAGCAATGTATTTTCTAGAGATAGGACCGACTTTCTCCCTTTTATTCGGCCGTTCTGTGGCAGGTGTTTTGTTTTGTTTTCTGAGATAAAGATGTGTCCTGGAACTATGCTAGTGCAGTCAATAAAAACATTGATTGTTTGATGGGATGTGGATTCTAATGTCGTTTTAAAGTGATCTTAGTGCAAGATGTCATGGGATACTCTGGATACAAAGCTGGTGTTGTGTGGCTAAGTGCAACTTGGTGTCGAGGTCCACAGTGCAAAACTGAGTGCTGAATGGGTGCTTGGGTTTGGGGCGGATGGAAGACTCTGTAAGTGTCCTCATCTCTGGACACATAAATTATTAGAACTCAATCTGTTTGCCCAATTAGGTTTAATTAGATCTCCCAGTAGATGTCAGAACAGTGCCAGCCAACAGGCCTTCTTCTAAATGGTTTCAATCTAATCATTCCTTTCCCATTCATACAGCCATATTGTTCCCAGTATATTTTGTAGGTTCCAGAAATAGTAATAGGGGCCATATTGAAGTAGAATAGAAAACAAATAAAAAACAATAAACACGCATCTTCAAAAAAAAAAAAAAGAAAACAAAAATAGACTAGGGAGTAGCTGAATAGGCAGTCTGCTGGCATTTTTTTTTTTTTTGTTTTGTTAAGACAGGATATTTTTTTTTCTTTTCAAAAGTGGAGACAGGTTCAAAAGTGAAGGCAGGATTTGTTTTTCTTTTTCTTTTTTCAAAACAAAGAACCGTCGAGATAACCTCCACCAGGAGGTTGAAAGACGTCTATAGAACGTAACATAACATGGGTTTCTGTTTGAGTAGCATCAATTTGACTCGACAATGGATCATAAATGCCTGTTGTTTTCTCAGTCGCCTTTGGCTTACCAATGTTTTCGATGGTGCCACCTGCTACGAGGACTGAATGTTAATGGCTCGTGTGTTCTGGCGACTCATCTACAGCTGCACCGACGGCAGTGATAAGGTGTTGGACTGGGAGCAGCCACTGGATTCTTTTCGGCATAATCTTTCATTTCTGAGTTGTTTTTGGAGACGTGTTTGTTTTATTAGAGGCCGCTGTCATTCTCTGTCCTGTTCAAGACATACTTCATGATAGGAATATGGCAGTCTTGTAGAGTCTACCTCTTTTTAGGATACTCTTGGCCACATCCGGAAATGTTTTGTATGGAATTCGTATGGCGCCTTTCTGGTCTCAGCAACCGACCAGTCTTCCATCGGCACAAGCCGGTTCTATGTGGAGTGGTTTGGATAATCTCGAGTTTTGTTCACTCGTTTGAAGGCGTTATCTGTCCACGGTTTACCTTCAACAGTTCTGTAATAGATTTAAGATGATGACATTTCACCTTGATTGTGTTCGATGGCACTACACCGAACAGGCCCAATCATGTCCATACGTCGAGTCAGGATTCTTTCGCAGGTAGATGAAGTTAACATAAGTTGTAGGAGTCAAGAAGTGTCCACACCAGTATAACCTCTCCCCTCCTCCCCCCCCCCCCCTCATTTCTTGCTTCCTTGGAGGCCTTGTTCGGGCCTGCAAGACAGTACGTGCGTGCATCTGCAAACCAGCACCACCGTGAAATGTTAACCCCAGGGTGACAGCGAGCAACCACATTACATGTATGATGAAAATGCTTTGGTGACAACCTGAAGAAGACAAGAAAACTGTGCTATCAGTTATCCTAGAACTTACTGGTTTTTCAGTCATATCATAACCCCATGTTAACTTTGCCCTGTGCGCTCCCTCCCCCCCCCCCCTGTCTCTCTCTCTCTCTTTCCTTCCCGCTCTCTTCCTTCAGTTTCAATCCCCCTCATATCTCCCTTTCCTCACCTCTCTGAATCTCTTTCTCTCCATTCCCTCTCTCTTTTGCTGTCTTCCCACTCCCGGGTTACTGATTCCATCGTGAAATTGAATGGCTGCGTGGCTACTTTGGAAAAAGAGATGAAGCATCCGATAAATGGTGGAATATGATGACGGTAATGAACAAGAAATGTGAGAAAGAATAATGGGTTGGCCATTCTGGGGAAATGGTGCTATAGTGAAAGACCATCGGATCATACATGCTTGTGATCAGTCCATTTGTTGCTCTACAGCTATTGTCAGCGAGAGCTTACCACTAATAGAGGCAAACTGCTCTTGAGCCCAAACCTGCTCTGAGAAACGGCGGGACCGATGACATGACGTGCCCTGCTACTCTACACAACAGTTAATGTGCGAGAGATGAAATAATGTCTCTGCATTGTGTAAGATACTCATGAGGATTAAAAACGAAATATAGACAATGAAGCAGAACAATTATGTGAAGAATAATATATATAACTGTTTTTTGGATGTGTATGAACATTATGAAAACACTAATGCATGTATATATTAAGATAGGCAGCGGAAGATATGAGAGAGTAGTCCGCGTGGTGCTGCCAGGGAAAAATTTCCAAATTCCAAATTTCTACCCACAAACATTCTCAGCATAAACAGGCAACCTCTTAAAGTCGAGATAATCCTACTTACTTAGAATTGAAAGGCTTAAGAAAAAAAAAAAAAGGTATGAGATAGAAATCATTCTCTGTCTTTTATATGTATGTTTTAATTTGTAAGCAATGGGTATGAGTCGATTGATTGATTGATTGAATGGTGAATAGTGACTGACTGATTGACTGACTGGCGATAGATATACAGCTCGAATGCTCTTTGACTGACTAACTGATTGATTAATTTATTCCCTCAGTCAGTCAGTCAGCAGCTTTAAAATTATCCACACTGTTGACCGGCTGCCATAACTTTCCTTGTTTATTCATTCACACAGCGCTATTCATTTACTTATTGTTCCGATTCCGCGGCTGTTGACTGAAAAGCATAGAGATAGAAAGTGGTTGCAGTTTGAAACGTGATGGATCCAGCAGATCGATGTGCCGCAATAGCCATTACAGCCTTCACAGAGATTTGTATAGGCCGGCCACTTGTGGCATCACCAACCTAATAAGTCGGAAGTGACCGCTCGGACACTCAAAGGCGCCGTCCTACATCGCGAATTAATCACACATTATTTGTCCAGGTTCTCTCCCTTCTTTCCACCCTTAGCCAAGCTATTAATTCAAGACACTGTTTTCCCATCCATCTATGAGCTGCCTGCATTATGCACGTTATGAATTGCGTTGTATGCGTACTCGGCTTCGACTCATTGACTTCAGCTAAGGGATGAACATTATTATTTCTGATACATTTCTCTGGCGGAATTACTTTGAAGGCTGTGATCTAAACCATATTTGTCTGAGCACATTTATGGGGCTAATCCCATTTCAGCTGTAGTACATAAATATTACCTCACAGTTATTTTATTGTGAGGCATTAATGGTCACATTGGCGTAAGGTTTCGAGCAGTGAGATGTATTTTGGAATCAAATCTGTCAAAATGTCATAGTTCAGAGAATCGCAAAGTGGCTGCTTGTGCAGTTGGGGTTTGGTAGAGAGGGGCGGAGAAGGTGGATCAGGTGGATTGGGAAAAAGACGAATGACAATTCGAATCTAAATGAGAATCTAAATTATCTATGTTTGACCAGGTCGAAGAATCCAATATTAATAGTAGAGTGAAGCGCGAGAAAATTAGAATGTCACATCTAATATTTATATTCCAGATAGCCATGGGCGTGTTATGGCCGCATCGTCTCAGACATAAGCTCATTCTCATGACTGTTCGGTTTGATGGAACGTCTCTATGTCACTATTTGGGCAGAACCTGAGACAGTTAATGGCACAGATGTCTGGCTACGTTGAAGCACCAAATCTCACTGCTGAAGGGTGAAGGGGAGTGGAGGGTTTAATATCATTGCAATCCTAATGCAGTTTTCAGTTTTGCCGTTTTTTGTATTCGGATCCATAAATAATGTTATCAATAAATGTTCTTCTGTGATTTTTATTTTTGTTTACAGTCCAGATATTGAGATTAATGGTGGTCAGTGTCGACTCTATGTTAAGATTCTTTGATAAAAGCCTTTATCGGCACGGTTTAATTAGTCCCCATCTAGCCAGATATAATTTTCGACAATAGAAGACATCGCAAGCTACAAATCATATCACTTATTTACTACATACTGTATTTTGTTTACCGCAATTATGTTTCAAGGGAAATCTCATATAAAAGCGCATTTTTTGAAGGGTTATTTTTCGACATAGTGTTTTCAGAGAATGGGTGTTTTGTCCGGTACTTTAGTGGAAAACAACAGGTAGTGCAAGGTGACGTTTTGAGTGGGCTGGGGGACGTCTACTGTATTTGATAACAAAGTGGAAATAATTTAAAATTGTACGTTTCTATCGCTTCTGGAGCAGTGAAAATTTTGGATTAGTATGATTGGTACTTATCAAAATCACATCACGCCATGCAGGCAGATATCTTTTTTCCATTTGTATCATGTGCCAGAGTAGATTTTCATGACACTTTAAGTCGAAACAGAGGAATAGGCTTTGCAGTGGAAAGCGATGTCTATATTTATACTACTAACATTGAACAAAATTCAAAAATCTTGATTGCAGAGTAAAATGAATGAAACAAATTTGAAGGGAAAGTGTTTGTTAGTTGTATATAACTGCATAATTTCAGATATTTGTCTGTTAGAAATAAATTTCATGGCAAAATGTTAGATAAATATTCAATTTCCAGGAAATTACGTTTGTAGGAAATATATTTCAAACTGAAATGTTGGCTGGCTATTATTTTATATAATTTTTAGAAATTGTTTTCAATTCCAAAGGCTTGTCGTGTGTACTTGTTTATCCTTGTTCATAAATGAAATGGTCCACGACATTAAAAAAAAAGAATTGGTGGTCCATAGTCTGAAAAGAGTTGAGAACGGCTGATATAATGGTTACTGGTAGTGGACGGACAAGATGGTCTGGGCAGCAATTCCACCTCTTAAGCCATGACTGTCGCTGCCTCTTTCTCTTTCCAAGTCTTTCTGGACGAGATCTTTTTGCACCACATCTATAACTCTATCCCAATCCTAAATCTGTGATCATCTCTGTCGGCTTGGCTTCTGTAAGTCTTTTTTTGACCATTTCTATGTCTGTTGTTGGAAGTATCTCTGAACAAGATTAATTTCTACCAATCTGATCCTCAAGTCTGTTACTCTTTCTCCCCCTCCCCCCCTCTCTCTCTTTCTGCGTGTCTTTCTCTCTCCCTCTTTCTCAGTCTCTCTTTCTCACTATCCTCTTCCTCCTCTTTCTCTCTCTCTCTTTCTCTCCTGTTTATTGTACATATACACGCATTGAAGAAAGGGAAAAGAGGTGAGGAGAAACAGAGGAAAGAAACCCAATGAAAGTCTAAGTGGAAAGCGAGATGCAATAAAAGACCAATTTGTCTGTCTGGCCGGTGTCATGGTCATAGCAGGAGAGAGGGACAGACAGTGGAAATGGCAGTCATTGTCTTGCTATGATGGTGGTCGCAGGGACATGAAAGGGTCGGACGGAGGGGCCAGCAGAGACGTAGGTCTCCGTAACATTAGCCCGTCGCAAAAAAAATCCCGAGCGAAGGAAGATACATAATGTCCGGATGTGTCTAGCTGTGATCACGTGGTTGCTTAACTAGCTGTGAGAAGTCCGCTGGGTTAGGGGGAGGGGGCTCCTGGGGAAACATGGACACTGGAGGGAGAAATAGAGAGGGGAAGACGGGAAAAAGGGGGGAAAGGAGGAAGGCGGAGGCATAATTTGAATATACGATTTGAGTGGTATAACTTGAATGGACGAAATAGACCACCAGGATGAAGTAAAGACCAGACAAAATGCGTTTTGTTTTTTCTTTTGTAAAGGAAAACTTATCATTGGTAGAAGATCGTTAACATTAAAAAAAGGGTTTTGGGGGGGGGGGGGTGGAGTGGATGTGACAGACGTGCAAGAGAGAGAAAATCTGAGTGCTGCAACCTGAATAGACGAAATTGGACATCAGGATTATAGAATGGGTAAATTTAAGCAAAAAAAAAAAAAAGTTTGAGCCTGGAACAGAAGAAATATTATGGGGAAGGCAGGTTAGTGAGTGAGCTGAACCATCTTTGATGAACCCAGGGATGCTAGCGTGGTAGTCACAGCATAGCAGAGTTGTATCAAATATCTTCATTTTCCTAGGTATGGATGAGCTCACCCTTATCTCCAAGCCAAGCCGTAGACCTGAAAAATTGGACAGAAGAAAATTGACTTCAGTTTCTGAGAAGTTTCCTCTCCGTGGCGTCGGGGAGGGCGGGTAGAGGACGGGAAGGGAGTTGAAGGATAGTCCAGAAAGGATGGAATAGCCGGGAGTGAGTGAAAGTCTGGGTTGTCCAGGGGTGAGTATGGCGGAAGTGAGTGGACATGGGAGATTTCCTGAGGTCTCCAGCCTGGGACTATCAGCCAGTGCTTTGACTATCTCAATCCGGGTCAGTTGTTAACTCCTGGGTTACTCATCGATGCCGGCTTATCGTTCACCGGCAGGTCTATCAAATGCAGAATACGAGCACAAGTGCGAGCAATTTATTATCTTTTTAGCCACCGTTTCAAGCTTCTACCGGAAAAAGGCGAAATCACATTGTCCTACACAAGTAGTGAAGATATCTTACAAATTTCCTCTTCTATGTTTCAGTATAGATCCTAGTGTTTCTGTAACTAACATGTCCATTATTGCACGGCTGTTGTGGTTGTTATTGTGGTATTGACGATTGTCCACAATCGAAGACTAGTTCGAAGGACATTCTGGATCTCCCTATGCTGTGACTGTCCTTGTTAATGTTGCTGATGTTTTCTTTCATCATTTTTATGATAGCATTCGACTTTTTAGAAGATGAGAGATGTGATTTAATGGGAATTTACTGGATCCGTCACTATCGACATGTTGGTCTTTTATGTGCCCAACTTTGTTTGTTTCGTCTTTCAACCTCCTTCCTGGTGGTTATCTCGATTCTTTTATGTGAAGAGATCCTGATTTCTTTTCCCACAGTTACGACCTTCAATTTGTCTAATCATGTATATTAGTGTGTGCATCTCTCTCTCTCTCTCTCTGCCCCCCCTCTCTCTCTCCCTCTCCACGAAAAGGTCTTCTCATCATGCTACCATCACACGTCCTCCACAAGTCTGATGACCCTGTATTATCTTAATACTAAATCCCCTTCTGCTCCCCCCCCCCCTCCGTCCCTTACCACCCACCTCCTCTTGTTTCCCATGTCAGGGCAAACACAAGTCACACTAGTAACTGTAACAACAGTAATACTAGATGCTGCTTAGTAACAAGCCATATCCTAATCCTTTCTAAACCACCATCTTCTTGACTTCTTCCCTTTATCAAACCAACGCGTGCTTCTCAAAATCTTCTTGTAACAGACCAAGCGAAATTATATCAAACGCATTTCACCAGTGCCATCGTCTTTCAGCCAGTCTCCTTTTGATGATTTCTGTATCGATTGACTGGCTGTGATCCGCCACTCACCCACCCCGCCATCGTTTGTCGTCCCATTAGGAATTGTCTCTGCTCCTTCTCTCAATTCTCTCTCTCTCTCTCTTCCTCCCTCCCTTCCTGACCAGGCCACATTGTCTGCATTTTTTCCCCAAGTTCACCTCCTGACTTCTATCTTACTGTTCTCTAGAAAAGCGACCTTTACTATTGTTGTCTCCGATTTCCTGAGCTCCTTCTCATCCCATCAGTTTTAACTGGTTATGTCAGCAGTTTTCATGGCAGCTAGTTTGAGCACATAGTCCTTGATTAGCTGACTGACTGACTGACCGACTGACTAACTGACCCACTTATTCATTCTTCCCTCTACCCCTCCTTCTCTCCCTTCCCCTCTCTTTCACTCACTCACTCACTCATTCACTCACTCACTCACTCACTCACTCACTCACTCACTCACTCACTCACTCACTCACACTCACTCACTCACTCACTCACTCACTCACAGACACGTGATCATTGACTATTTATAGTGTGTTCCGCATGCTTGGTGTGATACCGTTATTTTCATCCATTTACAATATTCTTCTCCCTCTTTTCACTCGCACGTGTATTTCACAAAGATACTGCCAAATACCATTATAATTAAAATAATAAGAAGAAGAAACAAAGAAAAGAACTGTCTCACGGAACACATTTTATTCCTCACCGGTTTTTCCTACCATGCGACATAGGACATTTCCCCTCTTACAATGGCACACCTGACATTTTCTTCTGTGGCCATGGAATATTATCCTCGTAACCTTAGAGGACTCAGCATCTTCCCTCCTATCCAAGAACTTCGGCATTTTTCTTCTTATATTCTCACATACTCGATATTTGTCTTGTTTCATTGGCAGACACATTTTCTTCCTTAAATTAGAGCGCACGCTTCCTCCTTAATATCAGTGAATACGACACAGTGTTCCTAGCACATCGACATATTAGTAAGCTATTTTGTTCTTGACACTAATCCACTCAACATTCTATTTCTGTTGTCTATGACCATGATATCTCCTCCCTGACACCAGAAAATATGACAATATCTTCCAAACACACACAATCATCCTCATGTGCTTTAGGTCCACAATATCTTCCCTGGCACTGGCGTACATTTTCTTCACTGTCCTAGCAAACATGACCTTCCTTCATCATCATCTTGTGTCATCTATCTCGAGGTCGACTTGAAATGGCTAACCATCTCTCTCTGTCCTCGACGCTTCTGGTGCATTCCTTCAAAGGTAGATTCGTTCAGTCTTTGATGCCATCCGTTCACATTATTCGCTGTCTTCCTCTCGATCGGTTTGCCCCGATCTTCCTTTCCGGTATATCTTTACAGATGGTGTGGTGACGTTTGATGTGACAAAAATACAATGTATTGTAATTTCCTTTTCTGAATTATTGTCATAGTGTAGACGACTTTTAGCATAATACTAACATCCGTGTTGGTTTTTCTCTCTGTCCAACTAATCCCTCCATACGTCTGAGTGTCCACATCTCAAAGGCCTCTATCTTGTTTTCCAGATTTTTGCCTAGAGTCCAAGTCTCTGACCCATACAGCAAGACCTTTCTTCCATATCTCATAGAGCATAACATTTTCTTCGTCACACTAGCACACTAAACAGTTTATTCCTCCCAAAGAACACACACATTTTTTCTTCCTTAAACTAACAGAATAATTACATGGCACTGCTTCCACACATGACAATGGGAATTAGTTCTGATTAATCCTTTTACTTCCCTATGCGAGAGACAAAAGGTGTCGAAAAAACAGTATAAAGAAAAAAAAACTGCTTGAAACTTACAGTGTATAGCATGAACAATTCCCAATTTATGGTGTGAGGAAAATATTTTCTTCTTTCGTTGTGGTAATATTTTCATCATATTTTAAGTAAATCTTTCGTTCGGCACAATATAGCCGTGATCGTGTTGATGTGCCGTTAAACCCCACCACAAACAAACAAACAAACAAACAAACAAACAAACAAACAAACAAACAAACAAACAAACAAACAAACAAACAAAAACCAAATTAACAAGTAAATCCTTCAAAAGATAAGGCAGGCAGGAAAGCGATTATTTCCTTCTTAAGCTGCTTGTTCAACATGCTTATAGCTCCTCAAACACTATCTACCGCCTCACCTAGGTCTCGCTTTTGGTACTGCAATGCTGTCGCCGACTCAGCTACAGGAAGACACCCAATTCCTTTTCAGATCACGTGGAATTCCAATTGTGACTTCCTGCCACATCGGCTCTAGGCCTGGGCTGATTTTGCCAGCGAACTGACTGCTGACAAGGCCATGAATAAACAAATTGTCTGCGCCTAAGCCACAACAGTCTGGCATGATCAAGCGTCAGAAAAGCTATTGGGCGGAATAATGTCATAGATATCTAACTGTGGCATCGGGTTACACCAGGTCGAACTAAAAAAACAAAAAAATCTAAGGCAAATAAAATAGTCAAAACAAAGAAGTAAATGAATACATGAATTAGTAATGTAAATCTAGAAAGAAAGAAAGAATGAAAGAAAGAAACTGAGAAAGAAAGAAAGAACTGCTGTAAGAATAGTTTGTATCTTTAACACTGTAAGAGCCATGCTGGAATCTGAAGATGGTTATTAGTCGGCCTGTATCGGCAGAATTGCACAGGGTTAAGACATTGTTATTCCTTGCTCTAGCTGTACTAATAACCTCACAGGCGTAGAGTCCTATGTTGATAAACTGGAACAAAGCTTGTTCACTCACTCACTCACTCACTCACTCACTCACTCACTCACTCACTCACTCACTCACTCACTCACTCACTCACTCACTCACGCGCTCACTCACTCACGCACTCACTTACTCACTCACCACTGGAACACAGTATGTGACAGCTCAGCCAGGTTCTGTGCGTTTTGTCCATTCAGCAATTTTTTCTTTAAATTTAAAATAATGTAATTATTACGCTAAGAAGACTTGGCGATGTACATTCCTATTTCACAAATTGTTCCATGAGCTGAAATGGTATACAGTGGGAAGCAGCAGAGCAGTAGCTTATTTCCAGCTATGGCATAAAAATGACAACTGATGAGTGCATTGGCATTTCCTCTTGTCTTTCTTTCTTCAACATTCACCCTGTGTCAAGTAAAGTGTGTTGGGGATGGTAAACTTGCTCCAGATGAAGAGAAGAGGGAAGTGAGTAAGGCGGATATGATTAAGAAAGAAAATCGTGGAAGCTGACACTTTAAGCAGCAAAATTATGACTTAGTCGCGTGTCAGGTTGAGAAAGGCTGAGAAAGGCGCAAGGGATGGGAGGAAAGAGGTAAAACAGGGTATGGGAAACGAACAGAAGAAAATACTAAAGAATGAAAGAAAATGAGGGCCTGAAGAGGACGGAAAGCAAGAGGTGATGGAAAAGGGAAGATAAGACGGAAGGAAAGAAGAGAAGAAGGAAAAATGCCGCTGTTTATAAAGCAAACGAAAAGTCACTCTCGAGGTTGAGCCTTCTCGGAAATTACGTATCAAATGAATGCTCACGTGATAGCTTTTGAACGGACGTGAAATACACAAGAGAACCAGAGAGCCATTCAGACCGGGAGTCTGCGAGTGTATTTTTGTCAGGAGTGGAGCTGATGTAGTTTGATAAATTAAATGTGGTCTTCTTTGCCGTACTTAAGCTTGTTGCACTCAACTTGATTGTCTTGGGGCGGGAGAGGGAGGGGGTTGGGGGGGGGGGGGTCAGGTAGTGAAGAAGATACAAAAGACTATCTGGCTGATTTCCTCACAACATTTTTGTTTTTTTATTTTTGTTATCATTGCACACAAGAGGAAAGTAGTACATAATTACACCAAGATGTAATCAACATATGCGGTTGCATTGTCCACAGAAGCCTAAAGAGCCATTGATATTCCTGTTTCATCTCTGTGCACCACATCTTTGTGTACTGATTGGCTGCTTTGATCCCAGATTGAACTGTCATTCTTGTAAACTGGGTAAAATCTGTCCTAGTGGGCTGACCTAAATCTGGAAGCGGGAGCTCATCCTGGCAGCCTTATTGCAAACTCACTTGTTTTGTTTTTCTTGGTGAAGAGCTCAAATGAGATGTGTCCCTGTTTATTATGCGACAGCGTTATCTACGTGATCAGCTCATCGTTGTGCAGTTGCTTGTATTTGAGGCTATGATTACAACAAAGACAAACAATATGGCACGCTGCATGAGAATATGATAGTATAGCGTTTTAACCCTATAGTTGCCAAGGGGCCAGTCTGGTGAAATACTCGTTCATATTACTTTGCTGGGAAATCCTCTTCCAAACTGCAAACAATCGTAATGACATGGTTCTCATATTGCACTGCCTTATAAAATAAACTGTCTTTTTTTTTTTATTAGAAATGAATATTAGTGCATACAGAAACTCCGTTACTCCAGCAATTTCTGTGGTCATTAGGGCTGGGGACATATTTGTGTGTGTGTGTGGATACTGCTGAAATGATCATGTAAAAGGCAGCGTTTCTTTATTATTCAGTAACATAATGGATGTATTAAGTAGTTGATAATTTATGGAGAAACAACCACTGCAAAGGAAACTGCGCTGCAAACTATAGTAAAGTCTGAGAGCAACGGATATTATTGCTACACGATTTCTTGCACAGGGCTTTTCTTTCCCTGCTTATCTGCTCTACCATCTGGCCAGCTTTTCCTGGCTCGAGAGGCTGCACGCGCAGGCGATAATGGATTGTCGTTATTGGCTCGGCCCAATCTGGCAGTTGGCCTTCAAAAGGCTGAGCAAGAAAACTGTGCCACAGATCGCCTTTCTAATGTTGCTAATTTAGTCTGGTATCGAACTCAGGCTCCACACATATCATATTCTCGGTTGGAAATAGCCTGTGCTTTTGTTAAAACTCTGAAATGGGTCGAACCAGATGCCAGGGAGAAACAAAAGCATGGGAGGGAACATGTCTGAGCAGTATGTCATCTTCTGTTGATGTTGTATTCAGAGAATGCTGAGGCCGCGAACATAATTACCCAGTCTCGCTTGATTCTCAGTGAAGAAATTCGTTTAAATGTGTCAACGACCGGGAAACGATGGAATTAATAAATCGTGGAGGAGGACTAACTGGACAATACAATTATCACCTCAGTTGTAACTAGTACAGAAAGAGTGAATGATACAAACATTCTTACAGGCTAGTAGGACATAGAAAAAAATGATTGCGAATATTTAAAGAAGGACATTGACGGATCATGTTGGCACCTTCATGCACTAGATCTGTCTTCCATCTTTTATTTCCTATTTGCCACCACCAATTGTAATTATATCTGTTAGTATCGATTGGTCAAATCTCCTCCTTCCTATATCATTGCTCTGAGGATGTGGCTAGCTGCAAAATTTCATCTTAATGAAATATTAAGGTCGTTCTTTTATTTTCAGTCACCTGTGGGTGCCCTAGCTTTGTTGTTACTGCTCTTTTTATTGTTGTTGTTATGTTGCTTTTCTTTTCTTTCTTTCTTTTTTTTTTTTTTGATATCGACACTAGATCACTTTAAGTTGTGGCCCTGTTTGCCATAATTTATCATTCTTATCAATCAATCTGATGGTTTAACGAGTTTGGTACATGCAGTGAGCAGGAGAATAGAAGGTTGTGTGCAGTATAGGATGCGAGGTTTGTACTGGCGTGTGCAGCTTTAAAGTAAACTTTGTTTTGTTTTGTTTCAGTTTGTTTTCAACACTGTATCGATATCGGTATAGTGTCGAAATGGTGAAAGTTTCATTCTGAGTTACTCCTGAAGAGTTTTGGATAGTTTCTCCACAAGAAATCCGCGAAAAGTTAATTGTGGGTCACTTCAGTTGATCACTTATTCATTGCATCAGGAGGGAGAGATGTGTGTGGTGGGGGGTTGGGGGGGTGGGGGTGAATGAATGAAGGAGCGATAGAGACCATTTCAGGAGAGGAAGATCGGCCATTTCGACATGCGCCGAATGCAGTCAATAGTGACGGCTTCCTTGAAAGCAAGATATTGTGCGCAGACAACAGTTTCCATTACAGAACACCAACATTATCTGACACAACCCTTATTCTCACTGATACTCTATACAGCTGGCGACACAACAACAGCCTCGACGCAAGTTTTTGAACTCCATAATTTGTCTACAGTAATTTTGTTTGTAATGGGTGCATCTTTTTCAAATGTTGCATGAAAAAAAAAGTTTTCAGTTCAGGCAACGCAGTTTAGAAAGTCATATAAAATTTGAAAGAACTCAACGACAAACCAAGGTGTTGGGGACACACATAGATTGAACATTTGCGAGGAGATCCTAGCATTGATAAACACTATGAACTTACACTTTCTTTCATGCCTCATGGTCTGTTTTCATTGTCCTATCTTGCAGGAAGAAGTTCAAGTCTCGTTCTGGCGACACCGTCCGCCTACGATCCCTGCTGGACGAGGGCATCAAACGGGTGGAAGCTCGGCTACAGGAGACAGAGAGAGATAAGGTAAGAGCTGTTTCTCCTGGCCATGGATTGCCTGCCGGCCCACCCCTGAGATTGATGCCTTGATGCGTATCAAGCTTGTCTGGGTGGGGTCTTGCTGCTATTTTGGGGACTTTGTTGACGAAATCAGATGCTGTACTGTAGATCACTTGATACTTACCAATATGGGTTCCTCGCTGTCGTAACCTCTGATATCTCAACGTAATTGTTTGCCTGAGGAAATGCAGAAAACGAGCTGGGCGAGGGAAAGGCAGAAACGGAGATTGAGATTCTTTGTCTTGAGGTTGATATCGGTTATCTGTTTAAGATTGTGCCGCCAGCCAGCAAAGGATAATCATTTTGTGTAACAGCGTTCATGGGTCGTACATGGGCGTCACTTCTTGCAAGTGCTAGAATTCCTTGTCATTCTGCTTTTAGGATATATCTTAGACCAACATGTTTTGCCAGCAAAAAAAGGTGTCAATATTTAAATTAGTATTTCCAGCAAGAAACCCCACTTGTAGTTATGAATTTGTGCATTCATACATGGTGTGTGATCAGTTATCAGTGGGCAATGATGAATGAGTGCCATCGACCAAGGAAGACAGCAAATGCTCTATTTATTAGGGAGCCTTCCATACGTCAGTTTTTTTTGTTTTTTTTTGTGCCCAGCATATCGTGACAATACGCCAGCCTATCCCACCTCTCTGGCCCGACTCAGTGGATACCATGGGGTAATCACTGTCAGAGCTCACCACGAAACGATCACTATGTATATTCTGTCATATTGGTCAGCCATTTATTGGATATGGTCAGTTTCTCTCCGCTCTTCTGTTGTGTCTTGAGGTGTGTTGCTCTTGCTTTCTCCTTCTTCCCTTCTCTCGTCCGTCACCGGTCTCGTTCTCACCCGTCACAGAGAGAGACAGCATAGCCGGCCAAACTATCTTAGAATTACCCAGCACCACCCATCTAGCCGGTTGCTAACTGAACGGGGATTTTCATAGTATCCTGATTGAAATGTTTCTCTCTCTCTCTTTTTCTGTTTTTTGGGGGGGGGGGGGGGGGGGGGGGGGGGGGGGGGGGGGGGGGGGGGG
>JBCEWB010411567.1:0-17276 GCA_039654565.1 Peronia peronii | reverse complement strand
TTGAACAGAGTGCCCCCCCCCCCCCCCCCCATCCTCCAAATAATAATAGTGGTGTTTATAGTTTAAATTGTGGGAAAATAAATAAATGGTAACAGATGATATGAAAAGGGAATTAAAGAAAGGCCTACTGAAATTTACCACACATTAGGCCTGATGCTAATCAGCGAATCAGTTGAAAAAAGGAAGGCAAGGAAGTAAGTTACCCACGGTGTTAGGCACAATATAACCGTTATCGTGCTGATGTGCCGTAAACCTCGACACAAACAAACAAACAAACAAACAAATAAACAAACAAACAAACAAACAAGCACAGATCAGGGGCTCCCAACCGGTGGGTCGCGGTTCCCTTGAAGGTCGCGAGGCCTTGGCAGGGGAATTGCGTCGCTTTGCTAGAAGTGGCTTGGGATTAAATTAATTTCATCAGTTACACCTTTTTATGCTCTTACATTTTTTTTGTTGATGTTGTTTTTGTTCAAGTGAAAAAAATAAACAAACAGGCAGTGTCATTTGATGAGCCCCCGCGGGGGTACAGGGTGTATAGGTAGGTTCTTTGCTCCCACCTACAGGCGGTGAAATCCTGTCATCGGTGGGATGTCTCCCATGAAATGCCGTTCTTGACGTTCCAGGGGTGACAGGGGTGACATCTCTTCTCTCTCCCTGCTCCTGTCTTCTGTCCTGCTCTCTTTCCTCTCTTCTTCATGACGTGTAAACGCATCTTACCGTGTTTTGCACAATATAGCCGTGATCGTGTTGATGTGCCGTCAAATCCCAACACAAACAACACAAACAAGCAAGGAAGTAAGTAAGTAAGAAAGAAAACAAGGATGGTCAAATTATTTGACTTGCAAATGTATGAGTATTATACAAAAGAAGACAACAAAATGGAGCTCGATACAGTTCAACAGTAACAAGCAAGATCCCATTTTCTTTTGATGTTAGATGTGGTAGATGAACTTCTTGAGTATACATTAAATAATCGTGGACACTGTAAAAGTACAAGGCGAAGGACTGTACATCGTCAGAACAGGCCTAGTGTACGTTGTTGTTTCAGTTTAGCTGCTTTCATTTCATTTTCAGTCTATGGTAAGGTCTCTATGTCAAGTTTCCGTTGCAACAGATCATCCTGAAAAATGTCCACTGGCTTTTAGTTCTGGGCATTTCCACGAAAATGTCAACCTGAGAGTCAAAATTGAAATGTCAACATACATGAACATAATGAGCATACTTTTGAAGAAGAACCATTTCTGCACCAGTATCAATTAAAAATTTCCTGACCTTTGGGGGATTTATGGTTCACTGTTTCTCCTGATGGAGGGTGTAAACTTGCGTTGTCATTTATAAAGCGCACTACCAAGCATTTATGTGTCCAGTTATGCACAGATTTATTGCAAGCCAGTAATTTTTTGCAAAAAAGTAGCCTATTTATTCCTTTTCACTACTGTATAACTCACTGTGGGTTTGGGATTATTTTGCTGGATTTTGATCAATATTTTAGAATCCCCCAAAACGCATAGTAGTCCGTCATACAAATTTTCAAAAAAGTTGAGGTGCAGAACACATACTGGTGCTATTTTGTTTCCCTGTCAGAATCTCTGCATTCAAGACATGCCTTCTGCGATGCTATAGTCAATTATGCTCCACAAATTCATGTATACTGAGAAATGAGCGTGATGGACTGACATACCAGTGTGATCGACTGACTGTGACGGACTGACATTTCCCTGTGTACCCTCTAAAAACTGTCAGATGAGTCAATTCAACTTTGCAATCTCTAGAACTTACATCCTGATTTCGTCACCAGCTTCATCTTGCATAAATTTGTCACATTTCATAAGAAAGAAGCAGTCAATAGTGCTAGTTGTGAAGTCAAGAAGATGGTCTAGCAAGTTGTTCCATCAGGAAAGAAGATTGTTCTGAGTCCTGAGGACTATGTGAAACTTGTTGGAGAAAAGTACAGAGATAACACTCATGCTTTCAGATGACCCAGAAATAGAGGGTGTTGTCACAGAAGTGGATGAGAATTGTGATGGTATCACATGTGTCCCAAGCACATAAATCATAAAAGATTCACTCTGTAGCCGTTGATTCTGAGGCAGCCATCCAGTATGTCAATTTTGATGAATCACTCACACTACTAACATACTGAATGACACATAGCTTTGGAGATAAAAGCTATAATGATAGGTACATCTCTATCAGGCACAGTTTGGAGATTGACAAAGAAAAATATTACATATATATGATGTTTTCTTTGATCATGCCGATTACATTTTATTAGTTTATGTCAGAGCAGCTCTTAATACTAGCAAAATGAAATTCCTATAACATAATGTTTGCTGCTTTGATCAGTTTATGGCTATATATTTGAGTAATGTACTGAGTGCTTACAATTTTCTTACTGTCAGTTGTTTCATTTGATGTTAATATGTTTCCTGTCAATCTTATACTTTGTATAATGATTTTTGAAGCAATGAATGATTGATTTATTTACAGAAAGTCATGTTCACAGGCATTTATTCAGAGTTGTCAGTCCGTCACAAAATGAATGTCAGTCCGTCACACTCATCAAATGCTAAATCCTGCGAAGGCAAATAGGTCAAGAATTTGCTATTTTTATGTAGTACAGCCACTCATCCATCTCATATTGAGAGATGAAGAACTTAACTCTTCAAACTTCAGAGCAGTTGGACTCTGTCCTCAGGTACCTAAAAGATCAGGTTGACACAATGTCAGTCCGTCACAAAATCTTCTCGAACCCATAACTCCACAAGTACTCAATGGAATTCCGTCAAATTGCATCTGATTACAGGTCTATATAAGATACTTTATCACAGCAAATTTGTATTCTACATCATGATTGATGTTAAAGATATGAGTGGATAAAAGGCGAAAAACCTTCTGAAATGTCAGTCCGACACATATGGAACTGCACTTCTTCAAGCACGTTTATCTCTCTTTTTCATCCTTTTCTTCGTTTTTCCCTTTTTGTTACAATAGAAACCTTTTGATTTGTGAATGTCAATTCATTCAGTACTCTCGAGAGATAGGCATGAAAATGTCAAGAAGGATGAGAAAAAGAATACTCATTCTGGTCTGTTTTTCACACTTGTAGATGTTTGGCAAATCACGCCTGTTGGTCTGGTTGTTTCTGTGCTGGATCTATGTGAAACAGTCTCGGTAGAGCATCCACTCTAAGTTTTTGTATCTTCAGTCATTGCAAAAAATCTGTATCTAAATGTAAACAATGCACACCTTTTGAGTCTGTGTAGATTTAGAGATTGGTAAAGGATCATCACGGCGGAAAGAGGTGGGACATCTTGCTATCCAAAAAATTACAGGCACATTTCAACTGAGTCAGTCAAGGTTCAAATTCGACTACATTTTTGTTTGTCCTTCTTCCTGCTCTCGTCTTTTTTGCTTTTCCACACTTTTATCCAATCATCCCACTCCAGAATGTCAGAAGGCTACAGTGAAATATAATTAATATCCCTCAATACATTGCAGTTACACTCAATGGGTGGTTCTCTTGGCAGTAACAAATTTGGACTTGAACTACAGAACATCCAAGTTAGCTCCTAAATATAGTGTGTAATTTAAATTGTGGCAATCTTTGAATTTCTGAGCGCTAGAATGGGTCATTTTACAATGGAGAAGACTGGACTGGCTAGTCAGTGGGGTAGGCTGGGCTTGATTGGTCCCTGCCTCTTTTGTTCTTTATTATCCATGTTTTTTTTCTTCCTTCTGGCTTTCTCGCCTTTATTCTTTCGACTGATTACCACCAGGCTTAATGTGTAGTGAATTTAAGTAAGCTTCCTTTAGTCCACTCTTCGTATTAATTGATATAATTTTTTCCTCTGTATTTTAATCAACATTACTCTTATTATTTGAAGGTCATCTAGATTCAACACGTTTAAATTTATAAGTCTGTCACTCACAGCGAAGAGTTTTTGTGCTACATTTCCTACCCACTCCGTGTGCCTAATGTTGATAACGCGCTTCCTTCCAACCACGGGGCTACACCATTGCTTTAAGTAATAATATCATGCTCTTTTAATGCTGCCTTGAGTCTTAGAAGGTTAAAAACCATCCTGCCTCCCTCCTCCCCCCAACTCTTTTGATGTCTATAACAGGCTTGTCTGGCTGACCCTAATCAAGATCGCTGTTGTTACACACTGCACTTCCCACACAATATCATGTGTGTGCCAACAGTGAGGAAAGGACTGAGAGGGTCATACGCGCCTTTCCACGGTAGAAAAAAAACGTACGTATGACTAGTTGACCATATGCACTATATTCTTGCAGCCTCTGGCCACTCGGCGGTGATACCGTCTTTTCAAATTTCTTTTCCTCTCCTTCTCTTGTTTTCTTTCCCGTCGTTTGTTTTTCCAGTTATTTTCTTTTCCTCGGCTTCTAATGTTGCTTCAGAAATAAATTAAAATCGCTTCTTCAGACTGGCACCGCTTTTTCTCTCCTCCTCAGTTGCTTTCTCCTGATTGTTTCTTTTTCTTTTCTCGCATTCTCTAATTTCCTTTTAATTTTAATTGCTTCTTTATCATCTCCATCCCCATCATGAACCTCCAATTTTCCAGATTTTAAGGACTGGGGGCTGAAGACATTTCAATGATTACTGCTTTCATCCCCCCCCCCCCATTATTATTTTAGCACTACTGCAGGGCTATCACTACCACACCATAGACCATGTACTATTGGTGGTTTATAAATCATCAAAGAATCAATATTCAGCTGGAAAACAAACAAAAAAACTCACAGGAAATCCGTGATTAAAACAACAACAACAGAAACGAAGGACAATTCTCTCACGCTAAGAAGGGATAAAAGATAGTTTTTAAAGTATTTACTTCGATGCAAGATTGTGAATGATTGTCCTTTTATGGAAGATAATTTTTGGCATCAAACCAATCTCGCGAATGTGTGATAATTACACAATCAAATCATGCTGGAACAAGAGATGCTTTTTATGTTCATGTCTTGCATGTATGAGCGATGACTAGGTCTATTGTTCAACAGCTTTTTGGGCCAGATTTCAAGACGGAGGTATGGATATTTTAGTCTTTGATTGTTACACATCAAATGAGCCATTTTTTCAGCAGTAAGATTATTTCCCTTTGCCAAGTACAAGCGGGTAAACATTGCAAAGAAGCGAAAAATCCCCTTATTCCTGTCATTTGAAACACCCGAAAAATAAATAAATAAATACATAAAAGTAAATAAGTAAATAAATAAATAAATAAAAACATTTTTAAAAATTATCACGTTGAGAAAGAAACATTTTCATCACATGGTAATTTTTGTTAGAATTTGCCGCCATTCATGTTTAAAAAAAATATGGAAAAGTGACTTTTTTTTCATTTTTAACAATGCTTATCTTATGCCACTTATGCTTGGCGAAGGGAAGTAATTTGGCTGGTAGTCAAAATTGCTCATTCAAAGTACGGATATCACAATCGCTGATGTTAAAACGCATGCTACATGGCAATCATTTAGCAGCCCACCTGACTATTTCTACAATGCTTATGGTAATTATCTATGGAATTGCCTCTACGTGTATTTACGTATATCTCTGCTATGTAATGAGTGCCACTGATTTCTGTCCCCAGAATGTTCAGAAATTTGGGTTTCTAATTTCTAGACACGATGCCATGAATGCTGACAAACGCGTGGAGATCTTGGGTTTCTTATTCTCAAAGAGAAAATGAATGGAGACATCAGAACTTTGGAGAGGATGTTTATCCTCTTCTCCAAGTTGTGGATTATCTGGGGAACATCGCTACCATAAGCCATAACACGATAACATACTACATGCATGAATTTAAAAATGCGAAGTTTTTAGATGTACTAATACTAATAGTTCTAGATTTAAGAAATAAAACAAATGAATAAACAAGCATAAACTTCGTTCTGGCAGGATATGATGAGGCCTGTAAGAAATTCATAACTGGGTGTGAAAGACATCTCCTTTCTCAGATAAAGTGAATGATTTACATTTTAATGTTTATTAAATTACGATTAATGAATCTAAATATCACTATACTTATTATACTTATAAATGAATAAAACGGAACCCGACGCCCCCAATTTAAAAAAGAAAAAAATAAAAGAAAAAAATAAGGTCCTTCTGAAATACCAACATCTTTCGTTTTCAGAAATGGATTTCAAAGTAATTTTCCTCTATCTCTAACTCTTGGTTCAGTCTCCCCAGTTCCCCCCCCCCCCCCCCCCCTCTTCGCCGCCATCTCCCCGCCCCCTCCACCACACACACACATGCACCAGTCAATCTCTATTCCTCCCAATGATCTAGTGTTCATTATACTGTATCCTACTCAGGTGGTCGAAAGCTATCATGCAGCTCAACTTCATCTATAGAATTTAGAAATACATATACAAGGCAAACAGACTGCAACGACAGCAACACAAAAATGAAACTATAATGAATCACAAATTAAAAATCTTGTATTTATTACAATCAAAAAATGGTTGTTTTACAAGGTTATGAAAGAATAAAATGAACTTGCAAGAAAACAACAAGAACGAAAAAACGGTTGAGTTCAGTTGATTAGAAACAATAACAACAACAACAACCACAACAACAACAACAATAACAACAACAATAGAAAAAAAGACATGAAAATAGTTACTATGTTGGAACCCATTTATCTGTGCTGTTTGTTGATCTGTCTCTAAGTGAATTCTGTGTGTGTATGTATGTGTGTGTGTGTGTGTGTGTGTGTGTCTGTCTGTCTGACTGGCTGGCTGTTCGAGTCATTCCCACTTTTAATCATCCATACAGACCCGTCTATACTCAAACTACATGTATATATTACCTTGTATACGTATTCCGCCCTCCCTCATATTACATGTATATAATATGCATTTACACCCATCTCTCATACACATGTATACACACACACATACTCTCCTCTCTCATATGTACAGACACACATTCATTCTTTCTCACTCAAATTTCTTTTCTCTCTCTTCTTTTGCTTTTTCTCTTTCTTTTCACTTCTTTTTTTTTGCCTCTCTCTCTTCTTTTCTCCTCCCCCCCCCCCCCCCCCCTTCTCTGTTTCTCCCTCCCAATAATGAAATTAAAATAGGCATGATTAAAATTTTCTATCGTATCTTTCTTTATGTCAAGATAGATCTAGTTTTGCTTTAGAACTAGCTTAATCGGCCGGCGCTTCCACAGTCCGAGCACACATGTATAATATTAATCAGAATTTAACCCACACTTTGGCTTATCTGTCTGATTAAATCGTCTGCTTCGACCAGAAAACCTCATCCGCTCATACCGTCATGGAGAAAAATCTGCAAACTTCGAATTACACGATTCAGGAAAATGTATTTCAATAATTAATTAAATGGGAACTAACAAATCAGTTCTTGGGGATCCCGTGCCGCCGTGGGTGGACCTTTCATCATTGGGGACTCGTTTGTGACAATATTATTCTCTACTATACTACTCTTTCTGTCGGTCTCTGATCTGGGTTTGAGTCTGAGCAAATCTGGCACCCATCCACTTTTTGAAACATTCCAGCGTATTTTTTTTTCTTTTGTCGTTTTCTTACTCTGCTCCGGGATATCTTTTGTTAGGCCGTTAGATATTAAAACAAAGCCGTACAGAAGTTTCCTCCTTAACAAATAGACAACCGTACCATCTAAGACACAAACTAACTTGGGACAGCTGTGGGCCTGCTGGCTGAGCAAGCCTCAGTTTATCCATAAGTGGACTAGAAGATTCATATTTACAATGCTTGAGGCAGGTCTACCGTTCAATATTTTCTTCTCCCACAGAATTTGAAACGAAAATGCTCTTTCAACGGAATATGTATTCATTATTATGCTTGTAAATACTTGTATGGAAGAACGGGAGAAAGTCAGCTAAATCTTCTAACGTAGCCTATAAAAGAGTATAACTATCAAAGTTGACGACGTGACAAAACTACAAGGATATCATCAATTAAAGACGACAGAAGAAACAGACAAGGCAAACCTTGAAACTCAGGTGCCTCCTTATTTTAAAAGTCAGAGCTATCAAACAAACAGAATAAATATTATGAACCATGACCATTATCACTGGCGACCTAAAAAACATGTTGTATCTTCAAGGTAAGGAAACTTATTTCAAATAGTTCAAATAGCCTTTCTCATGTCAGGAAAGAAACGATCGAAGAGAGTGAATAAGTTTCTCCTTAGTCCGCTGCAAACATATTTCTCTCTAACACATTTTGCTTCCCTTTGCAAACAAGAACTGGCATCAATTTGTATACTACCACCTTATAAAAACTAGTTCCCAATACACTTTGATATTAATTGATCATGATATAAAATAAGGACTGGCCGTGAAACAAACTTTCGAAAATAATAAATAATATATATATATATATATATAAAACAATACCGACAACAACAACAAACGAATAAACAAACTCGTACACACACACAAACAGCCTGCCCCTATCCTCTCTAATAACACCGCACCCACATTTTTCGTAGATCAATTGCACATTGACTAATGGAAGCGAGGGGAACAGAGGAGGAAGGCTATAATTATTACATTGCAAACCTTGAATATAGCAATGAAAATGAAACTGACTGATGGTTATAGTGATGGTTCACATCATGCTTTAGCTACAAAGGACAGGCCTGGTTGATAGAGTAATACCGATAGTTTACAGTCGACGGAAACACCCTGATAATAGATTCATTGCAAGTAGCCTCGGCACAAAATGCAAGCACTGTTTAACTGTCTAAGGACATTACAACACTGTTACGTGTATAATACATCAATATTGCTTTGATCAGCGACATTCACGTTCTGCGTGATCACTATCATTAGTATCAAACAGAATTACCGATTCTCACGTGTGAAAACGACTCAGACACTTCCGAATCAACTTAATTGACCTAGTGAGTTATCATAATTCGAGGACTATTTGTAGCAATTCTTCTATGACACAAATAAAACGTAAGCTCTCAGGATCTCAATTCCTGTAGGCTACGGACTGATACATCTTCAAATTTCATATTGTGCACTACGCCACACACTAGGATATCAACGACAGTCATGTATTGAAATACAGGTCTATACCCACATGTATAATACATTTACTAATACATGTATATTTTGTATCCATTCAGTATAGAGCTGTGCAATGAGGTCACTCAGACGCTCGCCGCGTGCATCGTGGGTACACATTGGTGGGCAGGAACAATTATACTCAGCGTTGAATTTAATCTTATATTGACGATTACAAGAGAACCAAGAAACGTTCAAACCTGCGGTTTTCACCAAAAATTGCAGAAAAAAAAATAGAGAATGTCATACCGTAACAAAATCCTCCTTTATTTTCAGTGAATCATTCCTAGGGCTGCAAAATATGTGTTAACGCTATCTGTTGTCATACTTTTATCGGGCGTGTTTTTATTCTATCCGATATTAGTTTGACACGGTGAGCACAGAGCTTATAACAAGTATTTAACATAATGTCTACAGTATTCAGAAATGTCGATGCCCGTTTGAGTGTTTCGACCGGTGGTTCCCCCCCCCCCCCCTTCCTTTCATCCTTCCGCTCCCCCCTCTCCTGATGATGATTATTATTAGTAGTAGTAGTAGTGTTAAGACCGATTTGCCGAATTCTATATTATTACCTATATTTTATTAGACCTATTATTAATATAGATACCGAGTTTTATTATTACTATTGTTATTACAAATATCGAGTTGCCAAGTTATTATTATTATTATTGCAATATTTTGGCATCCCCACACTTCTTGGAATGAAGCGGGATTCTAAGATATCTGTAGACTAGACATAATAAGAACGAAAGAGAGTAGGAAAGAAAGAAAAAAGAAAGAAGAGAGTTTGGGAGGATATGGGTTGGCGTTGCGTGTTTCTGGCGCTTTTTTTGTTTTGTTTTGTTGTTTTGTTTTTTGTACGTTTGTTTGTTTATTATTATGTGTGTAATACCGAGTTACGGTACCGAATTTATCATTATCATTATTATTTATCTATTTTAACCATAATTTTAGTTATCATTAGCACAGGCTTGAAACAGATGAATAGACGGACAGAAGGACAGATGGTAGAAGGGTTTTCTGCTATGTTTTTCTGCTTTTATTATATATATATATATATTTTCAAAGCGGAACTGCTATTATGATCAGTTTCGAGTAAAGAAACAATGACTGTACTTTGATTAATTGTTTATCAACGGTAATGCTTTTTGTTTCCTTCTCCGAAAATTCAAATTGTTAAGAAAAATAAATGAACCAGTCAATGAAATATGCTCTTAAAGTAATTTATAGTGATAAATTAACAGCAAAAATAGTACACTGAAATTAGATCTAGCATGTAATGCTTCATAGACATATCATTTCAAAATTAATCAAAGCGAAGCAGGATGCCAAGTTGTGCGCTGACATCAATGGAATCCTTGCAACTTTTACCGTTTAAGGAATACCTCAAATAGAATGGGAAAGAGTTTTTAATAGTGTCACAACCTATTTATTTTTCAAAAAAAATGGTGAAAACCGCATGTCTCTGCCTTTCTTGGTTCTCTCGTAATCGTCATTTATGAGATTTAATTCAACGTTGACACTATAGTTCCTGCCCACCAGCCCTGCCATGTAACGACTATGACCCCCGGTGTTGCACAGCTCTATATATCAGGATCATCGATGTGTGGAAATGCAGTAGAAAACATGATTAATTTTAAATTACATAAGTCTTGGATTTGCCAAGGACGAGAGTAAGTTCCCCTGTTGTCACTGATCGCGAGGGGATCACTCAAGTGTCCCAAAACTGCAGGGATCAGGATCAGTATTCAGTATTCCTAAAGAAGTCCTTGGCATCTCTGGTGGCATATATTAATAATAGGTGAAACCTATAAAGAATAAATTCCAAACTACTAATCTACAATTGCAGAATAATGATGAACAATCTCTCGGAAAAAATTGACAGCAGATTGAATGGACCCACTTTGCACTAGCTCTGAAGTGTCACTTGCGTCGGATAAGCACTTTCACTAGCATTCTTTCTTGTTTCATCTTTCCATCTCTCTTGATCACCCTACATCCTTTCTCATTATTTCATTCTTTTCTTATTTCTCTTGCTACCTTTCCTTCTCTGTCATAGCATTCTCTAGTTTATCTCCCTTTCTCTCGCCTCCCATTTTCTCTCTTGTTTTTCTCTCCCTCCTCTCTCTCTGGTGTCTTTCTCTCTCGTTAACCCTTATTTTTAGATCCACATTATAGATGCTTAAAGAAACACATGTCTATAACAATAGTTGCAAGCAGAATGACATTGAAACTATTCCAATAATTATTAATGATACTGTATGATTCATAGCCTGAGATATTGAATTTGCCTGTCTCTGTAAAGGACAACTCCGTTTCTGAGAGGACATGAAAGCACCGGGTTACGTGCCCTACTTCCAAAATTAAAGACATATCAGTGTTACCTAACAATCGTTAAAATTTTGTGGGTTTAATATCTGGTTTAATGGCACACTGCCACTGTTGGGACATTTAGTAGTTTGTTATATAATAAATATTTTTTGTTAACATTCTTTCATTCATTGGTTATTAATGAGCTTACTCGGTATATCACACTGATTTTGACCTTGCTTTGATTGTATGTCAATCATAAAGGCTCATGTCGCCAAATAGTTTGCTTCATGTACACTACAAATATGGTTTTTAATATGAGGAAACAAAAAACAGTTTACAGTTTCTGTAAGGTGTGTTAAGTAAGATATTTTTGTTAAAGAGCATTGTGTAATATATAATTCAACCCAGTGACTGAAACTGAAAAAAAATCACATGTAGAAAACGGTAATTTAATGTTAAATACCTCAAGGACTGACTGAAAACAAAATTAGCATTTAACAAAACTCTTACACATGTGAAAACTCATCCTGTGGTTTAACTGAAGACACTGCCACTAGCTAGGCAATATAGCCTACAATTTGATTTTCTAGCCGATTCTGTTGTTATTTATTTATTTGTTTACTTGTTTAATTTGTTTCAGGGAATGAGCGAAATCAATGCATATTTTTTTTTCAAGTTAATGTTTAAGGTTTCAGCACTTCCTATGGAAGACAACATATGTACTAAATGGATTGCTTTATTTCAGTTCTCATGCATAATTGACTGACGTCAACATTGAATATGGGGGTCACACTACCTTAGCTGAAACTGTTGTGTTAGCTTCATCCTCACCTTTCCTTAATCAACTGGTTTACACAAAATCTACTCATCAGCAGACACAGCACAAGGCTGCTAGAGCATAGAATACACTCACTCTTGGGATATATCTAAACACATTTAAAAAAAAAAAGAGCGAGAGAGATTGAGTAGTGCATCAAAATACCACCGTAAAAGCAGCATCAACTAACTATATACTACAAGTTTGTAGTAATTTTCTCACAATGAATAAAAAAAAGTTTACATCATATCCACTGTTTTCCTCATGGATCAAGTACAAATTGTTTTAAAAAATTACATATCTGGATATATTTACATTACAACATGAAAATACACAAGTATGGCTATTGTCACGAATAAACATTAAATAAAACAAAGAAAAAAGAAGAGAAACTGAAAATACTGTACATTAAATTTTGGTGATGACAGTCACACCTAAGGTGTCTTCATGGCTGTCTTCCCAGCTTGATGGACAATAATGTCACAGGTAAAATACTTTTTTTGTGTTTTTGTTATTGCACATCCAATTTCAATATTTTACAAACAGTTTAATATAGCAGAAAACTCCAAATGCATGGTAACAATGGTAGTGACAGCTTTCTCCTTGCTTTGTGATTAAATAAGAAATGAAGAATATCAATGATCAATAAAGAACACATTTTGATGTGTGTACTTCAAAGAGGTACATCATTTTTAATTCATCATCCATTATCTAATGAAACACTTTCTCAGAGTTGCTAATGGGATATTATCACATTTGGAGGAAACAAAACTGTCTGGGATGTATAAACGTTTGCATGTTCATAAATGTAAGAATGATAACTCTCTGCATACCACAATATTTTGCACCAAATTATGAGGCATTGCTGTCAGTTATTTTGGTGCTTCTTAAATTGTGATATTTTTCCTTAAATCCAATTTACATACATCCTTTGATATACCTTTTAACTTGTAAACATATTCTGTTGTGCTAGGCGCAATATAATCAATATCGTACTGATGTGCTGCTAAGTCTCAACATGAACCAAACCAAACCAACCAGACATCCATAGAATAGTATTGTGATACATTTAATCGTCCTCTATGCATAAGCTTTTTTTTTAAAAAAAAAAGAAAAAAATAGAAAATATCTTTCCTCAGATAACTCATATCCTGAATGTGTAAGGCTCTACATTATTGTGACAGGCAACTGTCTCTGAAGTTGAAATATCTTTGTTGTAACTGATCAATGATCATGTACTGAAACGAAAAACAAATTAAGTTTATCTGTTGTTTTTTTTAATGCTTAGCTTTAGATATGGTGGCAAAATGACTGTAAACAGTCATCATTTCTTGCCTGTTTTTTAAATTGGATTATCCCAATCTTTTTCTGTCAAAAAGGCCATCTATCCTAGCCATGTATTTTACCATACCTATGCTGTGAAGCCAAACCTAACATTCATATAATGTGACACATGAGAAAAACACTGAGACCAACTTGTAAAACAATTTGCATTGCGGACACACTACTGACATTCTAAAGCTCATTCTACAATACATATAATTATATTCTAGGCAGAATTTCAAGTATTATTGAGTATGTAGAAAATGCCCATCAAGCTGGCCACAGATAAAATAAACATAACATCTTTTGGCTATGTGGGTGATTTTCAACATCATTGGCTGGGACAGAACCACAGAGTACCAGCTCTGATTCTTTGAATTACATTATGTGTACTAAAATAAGAAAAACATTGGCATCAACAAATCATAAGTCACATGAAAATGCTATGAATCACTTTGTAAATAAACAAACAAACATGAAAGAAAGAAAGACAATAAAATGTAATTAAAAATCTCATCATAAAAATTCATGTAAATATATTAAATTGAACATAATAAAGAGAAACATCATACCAAAACTTAAATATACAGTGAAATAGATATCATTTACACAAGCATCTGTTCAAAGCACAGCCACACAAAGTAAGTAATTCTTCTGCAGGTACTCGCAGTATTCATGAAGAATTCATGTGCTATGACTTTTGTCAGCTTGCATATACATTTTGTCCTTTCTTAATTACTACAATGACAAACCAATGTCTGTCAGTTTCCATGTGACATTCATGGACTGATAATAATGAAATGATGAAACTAAGGTTTTCCCTTATTACATATGGCATTGACTGACACTGTCAGTCAAACAAGGGCTAGTATGTATTTCCATCTGATTAGAAAAGGATTATTAGGTTTGTTAGTGTAAAAGTACAATAATTTCCCTCGCAAAACCAAATCTGGTTATTTAAACCATTGATACGAAAGCCAGACAGACAAATCATTGTTTTCAGCTAGATTTTTACAATGGGAATTCACCTGAATTATGGATTTTCATACAAAGTTTGACGTGCTAAATGTCAATATATAATTTGAGTTCAGCTATTATTGTGACCACCACGAAACGTGGATTTGAGGGATTAATCCAACATATTATTGCTTGTCTTCAGTGGCATTTGAAATGATTGTTGTAGCATCCAGAAGCATGACTATGGCTAGGCTGCACATACAGCAAGCCCCATTGGACTATTTGGAAGGCTCGTAAGACGAGTGGAAAAAATAATAGTAAAAATAACAATAACAATAATAATAACAAAAACACTGGGTCATGAGATGCAGATTACCATATTTGTTTATTTTTTTTTATTAATTAATTAATTAAATTTATTTATTTATTCATTATCTATTTATTTTGTTGATTTGTTTATTTATTAATCTGTCCACATATTTATTCTTTCTTTCTTTTTTTTTCATTTGTTCCCCTTTCCCTGTGTCACAGAAATCGTGAATGCAATAAGTGCCTAGTTTTTATTTGAATCTATGCCCTCTCAATGCTGCATTTTTTCTCATATAATATTAATTGTTTCATACTGTAGCAGAATTTATCCATTATCGATCCAAACTACATCCCCAAACATAATGTGAAAACAGGAGCTCAATCCAAAGATGGCTTCAATTTAGGATAGAATTTCTTGCAAAAAAGCTGACTTCTGAACACTGACACTGTGATAGATCATTGACAAAGAGCTAAAAATCTACCTTGCTTCTTGATCCTAGCTGCATTAGTTATCTGGTAAAAATGGGTGCTATAATAATTATAATACATAATGATCCTGTGGATGGTTGGAAGTTTTATCCTTCCATAGTGTTATTTCCTTCTTGAAGCCATGAGTTTTTGATTGATATACATTCCAAGAGGCGACTACACTTTCATGAATGTTGTTCACTATCTCATGTTTGCAAATATTACTGCTCAATTAATTAATGATCAGCCTGCGTGCTATAACAGAAACATCACAACCTCAGTGGAATACTCAGTTCCCTCTATATAATGTAGAAAATCCTGATTTTGAGCTTTGGTTCTTCTGAACATAACATACTCTTGATTGATTCTGCACTTTTAGCGGCTCGTTCCATTCATTCTCTCTCTTTCTCACCATCTATTTCTTTCTCTCTCTCTTCTTTCTTTCCCTCTTTGTTTCTCTCTCTGTCTCTCTCTCTCTCACACATACACATGCAGATACAACACTACCTTTAACTCACAGTTACTGAATGTGCGTAAACTAATGACGTGAACAAGAATATATACATGTATTATGCAGAAAAAAAGGAATATTTTACAAATATTCTGGAATCCAATGTTAGATGGCACCATGCATAATTCGGATGGTTGCGCGTAAAAAATCCACTGTACAAAGTGAAAAGGCAAATTATATATACACGAAAAAAAAAAATGTAAGGTGTGAAGAAATCACAAATCACAAACTCGTTGTCTTCATGTTTTCGGATTTAATGTATTCCTCATATGTCGGGGGCGGGCATTGCTCTTCGTTGGGCGGTACAGGGTCAGGCTCGGGAGTTATAATGATTCGTATTGGAAGATCACGTGAGTCCTCGTCCTCTTCGTCATCCTCCACATCATTGGCTGGGTTGGTGTAGGCGTGGACGTAAGTGTCTCTATACAGGTAGTCATCACTCGTCACCACCTCATAAGAGGGTGGATCATCACTGTACAGTCGTGTCCTGACAAGGAAGGAAAAGAGTGATACATATATTTATGACAATGGAATTTTTAAGACTGTGAATGGCCAACTGAAATTTCTGAATCATGTCTCATAGAAAAGATGACATTGAAACAATATTTTGACAAGAAAGATGATGGGCTAACGAGCCGAAGCAGACCAGGAATCAGAAAACTGATTCACAGGATGACAAGGGATAAATTTCTTGATCTGAAGTTTCTACAACCCACAGAGCAAAAAGAGAGGGGTAGAAAGACATGATTGCCAATACATGTTAATGCCACAAGAGATAACTTGGCCATGGAAGACATGATAAGTGTTAGCATTTCTTTACTGAGAGTGCAAAAATTTCTAATTGTGTGATTATTTACCATTTCTTTTTTTCAATGGCTGCAAGTTTTGTTTCTCTATGTTTTCATAAACGAATCGCAACTGAAGTCAAAATGTATCAAACTAGAAGAGAACACATGGCCTTTGTGGGAGATTATTTGAATATTGGTGTTCTGAGCGCATCATTCTATCGAATGTAGCCCTACAATTTGGATCAAACACTCTCATGAATTTATCATTCAATTATTGTCGCCTTTTAGAACAACGTAAAAAATGGTAAGTTTTTTTTTCGGCTTTATGTAAGTAGAAGCACAGATCTTTATGCAACTATGTTGTGTGCCAAATTTCATATGGATATTATTATTTTCAGCAGTTTTCTAGCCCATAAGCCTTTTGTGAGTTTTGTTGCAGATTTATAGCATAGATAAATAGACACATAGACAGACAGAAAAGCAGACAAAAAGACAAGCAGACGAATGAATAAATAGATAAATGGATAGACAGAAAGAAACACACAGACAGATGGGCAAGCAGAATCTCAGACAGGCAGTTAGACAGATAGATAGACAGATATATAGACAGATAGATAGACAGACAGACAAACAGATAGATAGATAGATAGATAGATAGATAGATAGATAGATAGATAGATAGATAGATAGATA
>JBCEWB010411457.1:0-20447 GCA_039654565.1 Peronia peronii | reverse complement strand
TCTATCTATCTATCTATCTCTCTATCTATCTATCTATCTATCTATCTATAGCTCTGTGCGTCTCCATGTCTCTGTCTATATGTTTGTCTATCTGATCCCTTCTCTCTATCAAGAAAAGGCGAGAGAAGAAGACGAAAAACATTAAGACAGGGAAAGTGGACAGCGATGTGCTGAACAGGGCAAAGACCAAAACATATAAAAAAAATAGAAACACACACACACAGAGAGAGAGAGAGAGAGAGAGAGAGAGAAAGAGAGAGAGAGAGAGAGAGAGAGAAAGAGAGAAGAGGAGCTTTGTAATTAGGGGAAAAAGTTTTTTGATTCCAGAAATGCCCTGGAAAATTTCATCGTTATCAAGTGACGGCTTCGCATGTAGGAAGACAGATTTTCTTTCTCTCTTTACATGTCACCCTCGTTCTCCTTCCATCTGCCCCGAAATCCTCTTTTTTTTTTTTCTCTATGCTCCCCCCCCCCCTCCAAGTAACCCCTCTCTATCAGCGGCTGCCTTTCTCTTTTGTCTATCTTTCTTTCAGTTAGAGGAAGCATCTCTTCGGTTCTCTCTGTCTCTTTCTCTTCTTTGCCTCTTATTCTCTCTCTCTCTCACACATTCTCTTTCTCTGTCTTCTCTCTCTCTCTCTCTGTCTTAATGGCTTGATTTAAATTCCATTCCTTTATTTCTCATCTCTCTTGTCCCATCCCTTCCTCCCTGCTGACTCGCCTTCCCTCTCACTCTTCCCATTTCTCTCCCTCTTCTCTTTACTACTTTACCTCTCCCTTTCTCTTTCTCATCTTCTCTTTCTCTAACAACTCTGTCTCCTCTTTCTGTCTCAATGATTTAATTAACGTTCCATTCCTGACATATGCATCGCCGCGGGGACCCGTGGTATATAAGTAGGTTCTTTGCTCCCATCTGCAGGTGGTGAAAGCTCGCCATCGGTGGGATGTCTCCCATGGAATGCTATCCTCGACGTTCCAGGGGTGACATCTCTTCTCTCTCTCCTTGCTCCTGTCTTCAGCTCTGTTCTCTTTTCTCTGTTCTTCTTGATATGTAAACATATCTCACCGTGAATGGCACAATATCGGTCATCGTGCTGATGTGCCATTAAACCCCAACACAAACAAACCTGACATATGCTTGATTCTCTTCTCCATCATCCTATACCTTTTCATCCACGCTCTCTCTCTCCATTTCGTTCTTCTCTCCCCTCTCTCTCTGTCTGTCTTCCTCCCCGTCTTCCACCCATCTCCTTTTTACCACTTTCATTCACTGGCAACTCCTCTTTGGAGTCTTAACGATCCAATTTTAATATCTTTCCAGATATGCATTTGTTTCTCTTCTCTCACTCTTTTACCTTCTTTCTGCTTTCTCTCTCTCGTTCCCCCGTCCCCCTTCCTCTCTCTCTCTCTCTTTCTCTCAAAACTTCCTTCCATCGCTTTTTCCTTCTGTTGACTGAACTTTCTCTCTGATAACCCTTTGTTTCTTCCCTTTGTTCTCTCTCTCTTTCTCTCTTTCTCTCTCGGAGCCGATCTCTTTTATGCCAGTTTCTATCATTTATTGTTAAGAACATCCCTCTTACTGACTGAGTTTAACACTATCATCATTATTTGTTTTTAACCATCAGGCCTAATGTGTGGTAAATTTCAGAAGGCCTTCCTTTAGTTTCCTTTTCGTATCAACTGTCAGTGTTACCATTATATTTATTTATTTATTTATTTTCCTGTAATTTAATTTTTTTAAAAACACACTACTTTTATTATTCGGAGGGCATCTAGGTTGAATGGGCTCTAAATGTTTTAAGTCGGTCACTAATAGTGAAATCGCTTTTTTGCTGAGCTGGGTCAACTCCCATAGTTCAGCCGCCCGAGCCTTGATTTATGGACTATGGCGGCCGAAAGAGACTGCACACACATAGTCTAGTTATACTATTATGTCTATGCCTATCTGATGATTTGGAGCTCTCCTTCGCTTGATACGAGATTTAAATACAATTAATAATTTTTAGATAGCATCTTATTTCAGCATCCTGTCTAAAAAGTGCATGCAAGTTAACAGTCCGGGTGACATGTACAAAGGATGATCGTTCGGTGGACAATAAATCGAGAGACGAACATGGGGCAAAAGATATATCAAATATAAATTAAATAGGAAAGAAATGAATTAAATAAGAAATAATAAATACATAAATAATAAAGGTTCGAAGAAAAAATATAAAGACATATAAGTAAATAACTGAGACAGAAAGAGAGAAGAAAGAACGAAAGAAAGAAAAAATCGAACACAACCTAAATTTGAGACGTTTCAAGAACATCCTTTTATAAACAAAGAAAGGGCCAATCAGAAATACTAAAATAAATACATAAATAATAAATAAACATATGAAAAGAAAAATACAAAGATATATGAGTAAATAAGTGAGACAGAAAGAGAGAAGAAAGAATGAAAGAAAGAAAGAAAGAAAAAGAAAAAACCTAAATTTGAGTCGTTTCAAGAGCACGCATTTACGAAAAGCAAAGAAAGGGCCACACCAGAAGTACTTGTCAAGAGGAAACCCCGGCACATTGTCTGTAAATATGAGGAGGCAGCTTTATAAATCTTGCAAAATAACTGTGATAAACCAGACTCGAGATAACCTCCACCAGGAGGTTGAAAGACGTTTATAGAACGTAAGAAACCAGACACCCTTGCCTCCATCCTTGCATGGTATTCATTATTTTCCTAACATAGATTTGCTCACGCTCATTTTTGACTCGTCTTCTCCTCTTTTATTGCATTGTTGGATCCTACGTCTGTCCCTATTGCTCGGATGTCCGCTCTCTGCAATGTCTACTTCCTTTGAATTTACTTCTTTTTAAAAGATTTTTTAAAAGTCTCAATTAGATAAAAACAATATACTACTGCAAACAAAATCTTTTTGGAGTTTCTTTGAGCACAATGCGGCAGATGAACATTCTCAGTATAGAAACATAATCAGGGTTGATAATTATTAGGACAAAAACACAACAAACATTCATTTTTCAGTTTGTTAATATGAATGATTCCCAACTCACAAAAAGGAAGTATGTCAAGACACAATTAGGAAAACAACTACCAAGCAGATTTACAAGTATTGCAAATAAAAACTTTTCACAACCTCTCGACATGATGCAACAGATGAGCAATCTAAAAGTAGAAACACTACTGGGGCCAAGAAAAACATGACAAAAGCAAACCAGACATTCATTTTGTGATTTGTTCATGTATTTATATGACATTGCCCACTCACGTCAAAAACATAGCCGACAATTGTTATTGTATTGCCTTTCAATTTGTCTGTCTGCAGTGCAGTTTAAGTAAGAAAACATTCTGCCGCTGAAAAGAACAATTTGATTGTCACAGATTGATTGGCAACTGTTTTGGTTTTTGTGGCCGTCATCACATAAAGACGGCATCTGAATGCGAGATTTTTTTTTTTCATTTTTTATAGTGCAAGGGTGAGGATAAGGACAAGAGAACTCGGAGAATTGACGGCCGTTTGAGCAAATGGAGTCACACGAACCCATGTCAAAAAAGAAACTGGAAGAGAACAAGTTATGGCAGCATGTTCATTAATAGGAGAAAAATAGCTTTAACTTAGGAAACAGTTTCTGACACATGTATATAAGAAGGAGATGGACATAGCAAAGGACCTTTCTTAGTTAGGTTCCCCCTCCCCCCTCCGCCTTCCCCTAACCTCCTTCACCCTAAGTGCCCAAAGAGTGCTGAAACAAATATATTACACTTGACATCCAATTTCTCCAACTGACTGAGCCTGGTCTTGCGGACGTCTGGTCTTTAATACCCATTGTTTCCAGCCTTTGACGATTTAGGAAAGAATTCAGAAAAAATCCAGGCATTTCTCCAGGTTTTACAAGCATAATGGAACGATGCAGTTCATCATGTTTTCGCAAACCGGAAGTGCACCTTAGAAAAGCACAAATACTCTGGGGTGCATGAACAAGAAATAGGAGTGGTGGATGGAAATTTTTTCTTCCTAAGAATGAAAGCATTGGACGCGTGCCATCTTCATGTGTAATATAAGAGGCACGCTATACATCATGTGACAGTTCTCTGTCATCTACAATGATGTAGCAATGGCCATAAAGCCCAAGATGGTTTCTTCTTGTTTGCTCATCTGTTTCAAATACGTTTTGTTTTCCAGTGTAGGACCTGTTAGGTTTAAGGATGATACTATTTTGATGACATATTATTATCCAGATAGTGGAAACAGTAGGGAAAATTTCCATGTGGGTGACATTTCAGCCGAATACACCCTACATTCCGTATAATAAATTAGAAAATATTGAATTGGATCAGGCCTTTGCTCAGGTTTCATAAAAATACCAGTGAACATTTGAATGAAGTTTTAGATGTTTTGTGAGGATCACGGGTACACTGATTCGGGCTAAGGCAGGATGACACGAGGAGACGAATGGATTAGTAAAGAAAGATGTGTGTGAAAAATGGCATGTTTAAAAACTGTCCTGTCTGTTTTAGTACTTTGAGCTCCGTTCCGATTTCTTAAAATTTTCTTGTCACGTGCGATTGTTAGGCAAATTTTTCCCCGGCTTTTTTTTTTTTAATTTATATGTTGTTGAGATTCCAATATCTTTAACTGTGACTTGTAACAAGACCCATAGAGAGGATAAAATCTTCATGCTCATAGCTTTTTGGAAGAACCAGTATATTTTAGAGGTTTAAAAGCTGAGCTGAGGGAAATGGGAGGAGCATTTCAGCCATTAGACAAATACCAACGAGACCTGGCCTGTGGTAATGTAGTATGGTCAAGTATTCAATGGAACATGATGGCGACTACTCGTTATTTGGTGGAGAGAGAGAGAGAGAGAGAGAGAGAGAGAGAGAGAGAGAGAGAGAGATGTTTTCATGAGGTCAGTATAAGATCATTTTAAGAGCGTATGTGGTTCCATATTGCTTTCATTATTATGTACCGCATCCGATAATTGTTATTTTACACATAGGACTATCTCAGTTTAAAATGCTACCCCCCCCCCCCTCCCCACCCCCACCCCGCACCCCTCACCCTCAAGATAAATAAATAAGTAAAAAGAAATTGGGAATAAATGTTTGAGCTTTTGGAAATTTTATTTGGACAGGGGCGTCTCCGCTTACTCTGGAAACAATACTTATCTGTCAAGAGCTATTCAACGTGCATAAAGTATATACGAGACATCTAATATTTTTGTCTAGTAGGAATGAAGTCAGAAGACCGTTGAGCCAAGAAAACAAAATAAAACAAACAAACAAACAAACAAAAAACCGGAGGGATTAGATGTTTTCCATTCGCCAGATAAGATTCGAACACGTCCAGCGAGTTTCAAAGGCTTCGCCGCTCTCTACCACGCCCATATGGTGTCGTGTGACTCGATTGGCTTTCTCCATAATGTAAGTCCGGAACCTCGGAGTTTGTTATACATGTTACTGCCAAGTCTCTGGCATATGAACTGCATTGTCTCCCCTTTCTTAAAATCAATGACCTGGGCCGGTCATATCATGCTCCTGAACAGAACGGGCATTGTTTTCAGGCACAAGGGGTATTGAACTAGCAGTACAGAACAAAAACAAAAACAACAACAACAACAACAACAAAAAGAAACAAAAAAAAAAGTCGCTTTTTTTCATGTGACTTCGAAGGTTGGTTCCCCCCCCCCCCCCCCTCCCCTCCCCCCAACCCCTTCAAAAAAAAAAAAAAAGAATTATTAGGGAAAATAAAGAAAAGAAAATATCTGTTCTTGCGCCATGAATTCTTTTTTTCATGATGTACCGTTTTAACCAAAGAGCGTTAAAAGCGATTCTTTTCTCTCTCGACTATCTTGTTTAACATCCCTTGTGTCTAGCAAGGTGACGTAGCAGGGCTGATCTGAAACAGTTCGCCTTGCTCACTATCAGCCATTGAGTAGAGCTTGTTTAGTTAGATTCCCATTTGTGCTTTCCTAAATTTCACTTGTCAAGGACCGGACATAAGTTAACTAGCAAAGAGATAGAAAGCACAGCTAAGAGCTCAATGATCGCTCAGGATCATCGTCACAACAGTACTTATCACGTGGATCTGAACAATCGAGTCATACAACATAATTCATAGATCAACATCATAGCCATAGTAATTATTTCCTCTCTCTTTCGTTGTTTCTTTTTTTTTTCGTCTCTAATAGCGAGCTGACCTTGCGAAGAGACCCTCTGTGTGGCTGAAAGTGGAGAGAGTGATTGCGCCAGCTTTTCGCAGCAACAGCAGTCATGACGAGGGTCTAAGACATCCAAGTAAAACGATAAAAATAAAGAACAATTATACAGCGCTAATTTTCATACAGCACAGCCTCTAAGCATTTGCAATTTTAATTTATTACACCGACAGACCCAAAGGAAAGGCTCACAAGACATTGTTGGATTCCTGGAAAGCAAGCATGGCGGTTGCATGTTAGGGGCTCAAATCCCTAACATTCTAACAATAACATTCTCTGGCTATAGTCAGGTATCTGGTTTAACCTCTGTCGATTCAGGAAATGAATGTAGCCTGTCTTTCTTCAGGACAAAATGTCGGGACCCGTTCGTTTCGAACCCGGAACTTTTGATCCCGACTCCGACGACCCAACCAGTGGCCGGAGACAGCACAAAGTAACCCAAAGCTGACTTTTTATCAGATATCTTTGTATTAATTTTGTTTTCGTAGTTCTGTTTTGTTTTGTTTTTGTTTTCTCTCCTGACAGTGCACGACCAGTGCAACCATTTGCTCTCCCTCCGACTGAAGATGGAGAGGATTATGTTACACGGAGACGTGGTAATTGAATGGCGAGATCTAACATATTTTGATAAAAAAAAGGTCTTTTCTCTAAAACGTCTATTTCGAGAAAATCTCAACATTGCTTTCTTATATCTCTTTCAACACATCGTAGGACTTCCCCGTGGGGATCCAGGGTATATAAGTAGGTTCTTTTGCTACCACCTGCAGGCGGTGAAAGCCCGCCATCGGTGAGATGTCTCCCATGGAATGCCATCCTCGAGGTTCCAGGGGTGACATCTCTTTTCTCTCCTTGCTCGTGTCTTCTGTCCCGCTTTCTTTCGTCTCGTCTTCTTACGTGTAAACGTGTTTTGGTGTATTTGGTACAATATCCGTACTATGCTGATGTGCCGTTAAACCCCAACACAAACTAACAAACAACATCGTAGGATAAAATAGAATTTTCAGAGAATGAATTAGGTTGTCTCTCATATCATGGAAAACTATGTCTTGATAAAATAAGATAAGATAAGACAAGATAAACTTGATTTGTCCTCAAAAAGAAATCCATACACGGTAGATGAGACACAGTATAGATACAAAATATGTTCACACTCACATGGTCATAGGCAAAAATATCAGACAAATAGATCAGAACTAGGTAGGCTCAAGATGTTACTGCAAATTGATAAGCGTGTTGACGATAGCAGAAATGAATTTCTATAATGCTCACGATTAGTTTTTGCTTGCAACAGATGAGTAAGGAATTAATAACATGATAGAAAAGGTTTCTTTTGTCAGAGTACGCTTGAACTGGCCAGAGAAGACAGTGGGGGCGGCAGGAATCATAAAGACAATAATTTATAGGTTAGAAAAGAAGCACTGGATAGTGTCATGTTGTCCAGATCTGCTGAAAGGATGCAGTTCGAATGTACCAAAGAGGAAGGGAGTAAAAACACACTATCGTACGTCAGAATGCGACGGTTTGTGAGGATATTGGATACTGCTGTTTTGTGTTTTGAGGATGAGTACGGAAAATGATGGAACACTCTGAAAGATGGAGGGAAGTGAGGAATGGAGAGGGGTAGGGGGGGTGGGAGGGGGGGGGATGGAGAAGAAATCAGCAGAGTCTGGTCAGTTGGCCTGCCATCTTTATATGATGTACACCTGCATTCAGACGAGTTATGTACATATTTTGCACACCTGCATCATTGCAATGTCAGAATCACTTTGACCCTGCGATGTCTCGGTGACATTAAGAGAAATCGTTGCCTTTTCTTCGTATTCTTCTTTTCAAACTTCCCCTCTCCCCGTTTTTTCTTTTAACCTTGTAAATGCCAGGACTATTGAGGTATAGTGAAGCTACCGAATTTTACAATATGATTGACATTCTATTTTGGTCATTTTCACACTATGTAAATAACGAGCTCTTTTGGTATAAAAATGTGCGATAAATAACAATGATAAAAAGCAGAACAATCACAGCCACATAGTGTTAAAATAAATGTTAACAACAACAAGAACAACAACAACAACAGCAACAACAACAACAACACAACAACAACCACCATCACAACAACAACAATAACAACAAAGGGGTGATGACTTCAAGAAACCGTGAGACAAATTCAGTTTTGACACATTTGCCATCTCAGTCCTTGAGATTTCAAGTAAATATGAGAAATAATAATCATTAGGAGTAAAGCGCACAGACTGATCACGGGAATTGTGTCCCTGTAGATTGACACAATTATGTCCAGCTTTTGCGGGGAAAAATGAATTGCCCCTTTTTATACTGTCAATCATCAGTCAATTGTTTGTTATGAAAAGAGACAGATGATTCTTCTCATTACTCTAGTTTTTAACGATTGTCTCCTCTTTTCTCTTTCTAAAGTGATAGGCAAAATAACTCAAGATCGACAGAAAAATCCTTCATCGAGTTTAGTCATATCATTCGACCAATGTAATGCCTGGGTATATAAACCATAAAGGAACCTACATTTGAAAGTTATAAAGAACGTTTGTTACTAAGTATTATGTACCATCAATTGTGGAAGAAAAGTCCTTTTGAGGACAATTAATCTTATCTTATATTATATTATATTGTGTTATATTATATTATATCATACTGTCTTAAAACCATTCTGTAAGTCAGCACTCGTCATGAGACATAAAATGTTCAGCTTTTTTTGTCCATCAACTGGACTCAAATTCCCATCTTGTGACCATTTTTCTCTATCGTCTGCAACCTTACTGTACATGATACTTGAATGATGTAACCGTTCAGTCGCCCTGAACTCTTTCATAGTCTTAGAAATCTGCGCAACAACCCAAATATTTATAATGTCCTCAACCCTTCTGGTCGTTTAAACGTAGAACATTTATGAGTAGCGGTGTGTGCATTCTTTTTTTGTGTGTTTCTTTTCTAGTACTATTGATACATCGCCCAAATAACTCAAACTATATGTAGCTGCATAGGCTTCTATGTCTTTATTGAAGAATTCTTTAATAAATATTTCTACAGTTGGTAACTGCTACATCACAGAACTTGGTAGTCACAGGGCCATAAATGTTAATGTTTAGCCAAACCTAATGGCAACAAGGCATCAAATGTTTCTGGGTCTCAAACCCAAAGACAGACGTTTTGAATAGGCAAGCCTTTTGGTGGAGAGCTGCCATCTGAGTCATGACTGAATGACATTAAGACAAACAAATACCATCCATGTAACAGTAACGGCCACTCACCCTCCTTCATCCCCACAGTGTGATTTATTACTTTTGAAATCACATGGACAGCAACTGATGATATTGTCTGTCCTCTTTCCGCTGCCAACAACAGAACAGAACAACAGAAAATAATAGACAGAGACAAATACAATAACCACCTAAATGTACCGTCACGCAGTGACCTGATATGGTTGTGGGGTAAAGTGTCTGCCACTTATTATGGTGGTGGGAGCTTTAACTTCCGGGGAATGTGATAGTGTAACAGCATCAAGACTTTGCTTTAGTGCAGCGGCTCCCTCTTGTCTCGGTGAAAGATTGAAAAAATAAAGGAGAAATTTGTTTGTTAGAAACATCCATAGAAGAATATCAGTTGGGAGTCTGGAAACATATAAGATAAAGGAGGAAACAGACCAATCTCCAAGTTCAGGTTATATGTAATAAATCTCGTTCTCGTGTTGCAGTAATGTACATCAGAAAACCCGGGATAGACCTAGACAGCAGGCTCCATGATCTGTTAAAATATAAGGGAGAGATGGGGGCATATCCTGAAGGTGATCTTGGTTTTTGGTGTATCTAAAATGGCTAAGTTTAAAATCTATCTCCTCTGTCAAATTTCAACGGAACTTAATGAAACTTAGTCAATTTTTTTTTTTTAACATATTAAAAGTTACCTATTTTCATCTGTTCAAGTGCACAAAAAAAAGGTGACAGAGAAAAAAAAAACAAAAAAAAACAAACAAAAACATCCCCCCCCCCCAAAAAAAAAGAAAAAATTCTAGAAATCTTTGAAAATGCCACGTAGTAAAATTTCAAAATTTGTTTATACTTAAAACCTAATTTTCTCCAGAACTTAGAAACCGAATGGACATACGTAATTTCTTGGTCTTGTGAAATTGATGTATGTGGAATTTAGTTACACTCGGTATAGAAATAAAAAAGTAGATAGCAAAATAGTGACAAAACACTGGGTTTTGAGAATTCTTTTTGTCATGGAAAAAATGACATGGAGAATTTTTCTTCGGCTTTTAGCCCCAAAACAGCCCTTTTTAAACTACCCCACTCTCCATTATTTTGTGTGTCTTTTTTGCCTTTTCCTGCCTTTCTGGGCATATATCTATTCTCGAATTTTGCTCTCCACTCACCCCCCCCCCCAAATCATAAGGGCTCCCATAGAGTCACTTCCGCGTTCTTGAGGGCCTCCATATCTTGCTGTGTCAAAACCAAGCGTGTTTTGACCTGTACTATGGCATATAGTCCACAACTGAGCTCTGAATCAGCAGAAATAAAAGAAAATTTTGCTATGTATGGGACGTGGAAGTTCATTTTAGAGCGCTTGGTGAAAGCTTACTCTGACAATCTGCGTGCATAGCAGTTATGTTTTTGTTTTTTTGTTTGCCTCAGGATGGTCACCCATTGTCCATTCCTGGCATTTGGAATCATGATATTTGTAGAAGAGGTCACAATCAAGTGTATTATGTACTCTTTGCCTATATATAATCAAATAATGATGATGTAGCATAGCACACAGCAACCAGAGGAAGTAAAATCCTGGCTGACAGTATGCCGGGACATTCGTTGAATGGCCATGGGTCAAACTCGTTAGAATGAACATATCCACCTTTTTTTTTTTTAAATACCATTTTTATATTCAGAAAAGGCAGGACTTGTAAGAGAAAACAAAAACCCAAAATCGCATTTTTTGGGGCAAAAAACATATTTCAGAACATGTCCCCCTCCCCCACCCCCCCTCCCTCCCACCCCTCCCGAAAAAAAAGACAAAATAGTCCTAGAGCGTTGGCAATGTCTGATCCACATCGAACTAACTCTCCAGATTGATTTTATCACAGTCATATGCCATACTGCTTGTACTCAGTTGTGAGCTTTGTACAATTTTATCTGCTTGGTTCTTGTTTTTTTTGTGTGTGTAGACATTTATATATACATGCTTGTTCTCACTGTTTTTTTTTTTCAGGCAAATTTCGTAGAAACAACGTTGAGTAATTAGTTTTATTTATTCATTTGATGTCTTTATATTTGTAAAACGCCGGAGGTCCAAAACGCTCAGAATATGAATCTACTGAAGATCTAAAGGTCATGACGTCATGAACTTCTTGGACCCGTAGTCTATCTCCTTCTTCTTGTGTGGTGTCGATGGCCTAGCAGTTGGCATAGGTCGTCGAACTCGGCGTCAAAAGTTTCTGTGTCCTGACAGGTCCCGACAGGTCTTTGAAAAGGACAATTAAATTTTCACACATTTTCTGACCCAAGCCAAATTGAAATGAGTACTCAACTGTAGACAGCGAATGTTATTGCTAGATTGATAAGGATTTGAGTGCCCAACAGGCAACCTCCTTGTTTGCTTCACAGGAAACTGAGAACTTAATAATGTGACTGTCTCCTTTGGATCTGGCGCGGTAATAGTAGATTGTGAAACGCTTATAGCCTGTATATGTACCGTAAAGCTTTATGTTCAAATGTTATTTTATTTCATGAACAAGTCTGTGATAGATAATGACGATCTTATTCCTCTATTCTATGTTTACTCGGTGGTTCGAAGAAACTCCATTTTATTGAATTCATCTTTGTTTTGAAACAATTCAGACTTTTATAGAAAGCTGTCCTTGTTCTAGAACAGCATTTATCTCGGAGTCATTTGATTTGGACCTTTTGGCGAAAAGTAATTCTTTTAATGTCATTATTTTTGTACATCTGTCTGACAAATTGATAAAATTGATATCAAGCTTTAAAAAATAAAATCAAAGATGAATTTAGCATCTACGGGATTTCCCCCTAAATTTAATTTATTTTCCTGTCTCAGCGCTAGGCAGTTCCCAGTAACAAAAACTAATCAGCTGATGGCTGTGCACAATCCATAATTGAAAGTGCATTGTAAAAAAAAAAAAAAAAAAAAAACTCGTGAAAAACTCATCTTGCCAGAGGGAAATTTAATATGAAAGTCTTTACCTATCAGTGAATGTTATCTTTCAATTTACGAGTATAATCATGGATAGCTCGTTAAAAGTAGTGCTGAACAGCCTATCCTGAGAGAGCTAGCTCAAGGTTGGTTTTAAGTATTTTTATACCAAAAAATAAATGTTACTTCTGCAAAATGTGATTTTTTTATCTGCAGTTGTTGTTCTACAGTCTGATATAATAATACAAACATAATCTGGAAAGCTGTATCTTTCCTTTTTAAGAGTAAGTCAAACAACGGTTTTCAAGATGTTTTGTTGGAATCATGGATAATCGTTCGGAGGAACCTATCTTTCCTTTTCAAAGATTAAAGATAAACATTGGTTTAAAGTCTATCTTTTTAAAAAAATACATGTAAAGAATAAACAGTGATTTATGCTTTTAAACAAAAACTACGTCGAGGTAACCTCCACTAGGAGGTTGAAAAACGTATTACAGAACGTAACTGATTTATAATATTTTTTTGGTCATTTTATAGGACTTTAGATAAGCATTGGTTTGCAGTATATCTATCATTTTTTTAAAGATAAAAGATAACTACTGTTTATATATATATATAAACAGTAGTAACCTTGAGTAATCAAGGGTTAAAAAGGCAATTGGTGCAGTGCAGGTGTTATCAATGTTTCATCTGATCAAAAACAGAAGTTAAGATTGTTTTTTGTCTATGTCATGTAAGTAAAATCAATATTTCGTCTGATTAGAAGCAGGAGTTAACATTGTATTTGTCTCTGCTATCTAGGTAACATCAATATTTCATCTGATAAGAAACAGTTTTAACAATGTTTTTGCTCTGTATGTATATGTGTATATGGATATGTGTATGTGGGTGTATGTATGTGTGCGTGTGCGTTTGTATATATCTATGTATGTATGTCTGATTGGCAGTGTTTTAGGCGGCAGAATACATGCTTGAAATCAGGGGTTGACAGGTCAAACTGACATCTGGGCAATGCTTGGCAAACGGGGGATTTCTTGGTAACCAAAAATGTTAATTATGACAGGTAAAAGAAAACAACAACAGCAACATCAACAACAACAGCAACTTTCTACACATTGTCAAGAACAGATACTGAAATCAGGTTTCAACGTTGGTTTCCTGTTGCAGGAAGGTATTGCCACAGGAATGGACATTCTTCAACATCATTTCAGAGGCAGTTTGTTTGTTTTTTTGCATTCACTGGTGACTTTCTGATCTTCTCTTCTTATGCAGTGGGAATCTGATCAGATTAATTGTCGATATACCACATGTGCACAGTGAACTGTTTCCATTCATGTCAGCATAATCAGTCAGATACAATAATGATAATAATAGAAAATAGGATAAGTAATCCTTATTTTATCCTTATTATAATCCCTTATTCTTATCTTATGGTTCCATGTGCCATTCACAGGTTTTGTAGACTAGTCTGGCCCAGAGGGAGAAGGGGAGAGGGATGGGGGTAGGTTCGTGTAGTGACAGGGACCTCAATAGTTCAAGTTATTCCTAGTGATAGGCACCTCAGTAGTTGAAGTTGTAAATTATTGTAAGTTAAATTGAGCAGGCATTTCAGATGTTCGTGTTTCCTTTATATAAATTCATTTTTATATAGTTTTATTAATGAATCCTAAAACTGAAGTAGGAGGTTTAAGTTATAATGGCAGTGGTAGTGAAAAAAAACAAAAGTTCATTCGGCTTTTGACGCTAGTTGAACTCGGCTTACTATGTGCTTTTTGAAATAGAAGCTGTATACAGAGCTCTCCCTCCCTCCCCCTCCTTCTCCCCCATCCCCAAATTGTATATACATACATTTCAGTAAAAAAAATATGTATAAATATCTTAAGGGGAGGGTTGGATCCTGAGAGTGATTTTTTGAATGTTTGAAGTAGGGATTTTTACGCTTCAAATATGAATTCAGCATGTCCAAATTGGAGGGAAAGTGTGGATTTTATGTTTTATTATTATTATTATTATTATTATTTGGCGCCCGATTGCCATGACAACGCACCATATTGGATTTTGTGTTTAAACTAATTTCAAAAGCCGAAAACTCCTAGAGTGTTGAATGCAATAGTTTGAAATTTTGCACATGAATAACATACTCTATGTGAAAGATAATATGCGCTTGTTTTTTGTTTATATGTTATACAATGCCTGTTATAAATTTTTTAAATAAGTATATTGACGTATGTAAATTTTTCTCAATTTTCCACCAAATATCCAATTTTCCTTCAAGAACGTAAATGAAATTCAGAAAAAGGGATGCATATTATTAAACCACATGCTCTGAAAAAGATATGTGCAAAATTTGAAATCAGTTGGTTCAAAAGTAAAAAAGCCCTAAGGATAAAAGTGAGGAAAACATATATATTGAGAAAATTGCAATTGAATTTTTATATTTTGATAGTTTTCTATGCGGTTAGTTGTGCTGTGTTAGTGCCGTTTGGGGGCATAAGGCATATGTTTCTGGTCCCATCTGTTATTTTTATGGTATCAGAAGAGGTCAAAGTGTCTAAAAATAGCAAAACCCAAGTTTTGATAATTCAGTAACAAAACTTTAACACCCCTCCCCCCTTTCATAAAAAAGTAATACTGCATCAAGGGTTAATTCAAATTCTCTATAGCAGTGATGTGCTGAAAGTGGTGACCAATAGCTTCCAGGCATTTATTTGTACTCCGAGTTACTGCTTATATACGTTTTCATCTTCCTAAAGTATATATACTTTTTTGGGGAGGGGGGGGACCAAGGAGGTTATACTATTATTCTGGAGAGCGGGCTGTCCATGAGGGCAAGAAACTTAGTTAACGGTAGCACCGATGTTATTAAGTTACCACATATTCATTATATCCAGACTAAACGAAACTCACACTATCATCTCCGTACGGTAGCAAGTCTATTGTATTCTGTTCTTGCTGTCGCTCCCGACAATACTTTTTAAAAATCATGAATACTTTTGTTTACAAGAAAGGATTTACTATATATTTACGTGCGTAATAAAGGATTCCGAGCATGGCAACGCCAGTCTAGCCCTCAAGGGCATGGCGCCCAGTGTTGGCACACGAGACACAGGGTGTTTTGTTAAAGTGACGTCATCAGTCCGCTCTCCAATATTATAGTATAAGCTCCTTGGAGCGGACTCTCTACATATTGTGGGTTGAAACCCACTCAAACAATTTGTGTTTATACTCGATGCCCCTTTCATTTGTACCCACGATTGGGTTCGAGATTTCTTCCCTACGAAGGGTGAAACACTGACAGGAGCTTCTGAAAAGGAAGGATATAAAGAATAGCGGTGTGTTGAAAACCATAGCCTTCATAGCCGACATTGTAAAAGATGAGACCCGCCTAATCACGAAAAGAACTTCTAGAAAGGGAGGAATTAGTTGGGGGGTGGGGGAGGGGCAATCAGGGAAGGAGGTGTGTACGAATGAGCACTGGCTGTTCCCTAGGCCCGGTCTATGCTTAACCATTGCATTGTTCATTGATTGGAAACATCAACGGAATACAGCTGTCTTCCTGTGCTCATTCAATCTCCTTCATCTTCGGCACAATGTTGTCGCAACATGTAACAATGTTGCTGAAAATAAAAATTGCAAAGCTTCCAGTTTGCCTCTCCCTGTGTTGGCCTCTTGTCTTCTGCCAGTCAGGCATATTATTTCCCCACAGCTAAGATGAGCCCAAAACAATTAATTTGCATTCAGTGAGTGATTCTGTCTTCCACAAGAAGTGACGTGGAGAACAGGAAGTGACGAAGTGCACAGCTCCAGGCAGGTGGGAGAGACAAATTGTCTTGTTATTGGATGTGATCACTGAGCTGATAACTGGCGTAATTTTGCAAACGTTAATTGATTGCGCTAGAAATTATTCAAGAGCTTATGAAATCATGAAAGAGCAGAAATAGAAAAGGTCTTAAAATTTTAATAATTTCATTATCCATGGAATTGCCTTGCATACTTCAACGCATATGTGGATAATACTTTCTACTTAGCGCAGGAGATTTAACACCTTCAAGAGTTTAGTGCCAGAAGGGAAAAATTATATAGAGACAGATGTCGTAAAATTAACTGTTCCTTGAGATTTTCTCCGAAAGTATGTAACAAAATGTTATTGCAGCTCTGTTATCAGACTGATTAAAGTCAGGATTCTATATGACACAAACAAACAAATTGCTACAGAAGACAGGTTGTCTGTTGTATTTCCGCCACATGTCCTAAAGCAGAGAGTGCGGACGTAAGAACTTTCAGAAAATGACACAAAGCACGGAATCGTAAAATTACAGGATAGAAGGTCAGTGTGAGCCAGCAGAGCTCAGACTCTGAGAATGCATTGTTTTGTCTTGTTTTCATTTTTGACAGTATACATTTATCACCTTGTCAAGTTTCGCTGATCCGGCTTGTATCTTTCTCAGTAGGGCTCAGGCACTAAGCGTGCTGTTTTGTTTTGTTTTTGGTTTTTTTTTACATTCTTGAGACTAGATTCGTCATTGTGTAAAGTTATGCTTCTTTGGTTATAGATCTCTCTCTCTCTCTCTCTCTCTCTCTCATAAAACAAGTGATTCGATTGTCTTTGCATCTTCCAGTTATTTTTCTGTGTTTTACCGCCAGATCTACAAAAACAAGTTTTTACTATAAGAACCGACTGCAGTTTGACTGAGAATACAAAAATTTTACAAGTTAAACTGGGGATCAATGTTGCCAGTTTTATTTATCCCAAAAGAGGCAGAAAGTGATACATCACAAAAGAGTTTTTTTTTTAATAATTATTTTTAATCAAAATTTTAAATAAAATCCATGTCCAATTTGATGTCGAAAGTATGAGGATGATCACGTAGGCAGAAAAATTATCAGCTGGTATCTACAAGTCAAAAACGAACGTGACTTCCGAGGAAATGGTTGAGGAACGATAGATCGCAAAGTGAATGTACGACATAGAACTAGAGGCCAGATTTGATATTTTCACGGAATGTAATAATAATAATCATAATAACAATAACAATAGATGGTAGTTACATAACGCTCATTCCCCCTGTAAAAGGATTAAAGCACTTTATAAGCTATTATTACTCCAACAGACCCACACTGGGTCGTGTCAAGACTTATGTGGGTAAATTGTCTTTCCTGAAGACAAAATGAATCCATGAATTTCTTATCCCGAGTCTGACTGGCTAGCCATTAGGCCATGGACATCACAAGCAGATCAATAGCAAAAAGTCTGACCTTGAACGAAATCATTCTGAAGTCGTCAAAAATTCATACTTTCACCTTTCTCAGCCCCTTTCTCCACCTTGTGCAATTTTTACCCAGAGGGAGAGAATCCTACTCATGATGTAATGAAGACGTTTCTCTTCTTTCACTGTTTTCTGTCTCGGGCCTGTCCTATCATAAATTCAGTCCACTTTCCTATTGGCAATCAGGAAGATCTTTGAAGATTCGCAGCTTGAATGCTTTCTCATGGAAAACAGTTGTAGGCTGGGACGGGACAGAGTCTTATCACATTCCGAAAACCATTAGGCAGACGCGTCCTATTTCTCGCTGTCAGTCAGTTTGTCTATCTGTCTATCATTTTTTGTTGTCTACATGTCTCTCCCTCTCCCCCCCCCTCCCCCGCCCCCTATTCCTCTCTCCTTTCTCTTCTCTTTCTTTTCCAAGTCTTTTTCTTTTACCAACGTCTGTTTCTGTCTGTTTTCTAACGTTTCACTGCCGCTGTCCATTCCGTTCTCTCTGTCTTTCTCTCTCTATCTCCCTGTCTTGTCGCCCTTTGCTCTCTTTCTTTTATCAATTAGACATTTAATATATTTGTGAAACGGCATCCGGTAGAGATATTCTAATAGTTAAACACTATATTAGAAATTTCATTAAGGGCTTTCCAGCTTTTTCTTGATTTCCATTTCTCTCTCTCTCTCTCTCTTTCTTTCTTTCTTGCCATCTCTCTCCATCTCCCACTATCAGTCATGACTGTTGATCTCTCGACTTCTTGTATGAAAGAAGTGTACAAGAGGATAGCAAAGGCGCATTTTACACAATTCACGAATAAAAACTTTCGTTTGTCAGATCTACCTAGTCACGGTCATATTTCTCTTATTTTTGTCAGAAAAGAAAATGTATAGCTGATTAAAAAAAAAAAGGAGGAAAAAGGAAAAAAAATCAAAAGATAAAAAATCGCATTTTATCCCTAGAAGTGCCAAGGAGCCGACCTGGTGAAAGATTCTTTCATCATACTTAGCATGTGAATTTCCTTTCGAACAGCATACAATGTCATATACAAAACGGCAAACATCTCATTTGACAGCATAAACTGTTATGTTTTAAACAATCAATGTCATCACAGAAACCATGAAACTTTTGCATTTTTTATTGACACATATACAAATCATAAACACAAATTTTCGTTCCAATTTATCGGTCAGCAGGAAAGCAAAGTAGATATGGCTGTAACTCTCCCATATTCGTGAGGAAGAAAATGTGCAGCTGATAAACGAAAAGGCATTTAGACAAAGTTTAAGGTAATTTGACAAATTCATCTTTAATTTTTTTTCTGAAAGTAATTTTCATGTCAAATCATCCAAAAATTTTCAAAGAACACCTGCTTAAACTCTGGGGGCGCACAAGTGGAAATGGAATGTTTCCCTGGAGAATGTTTGGTTAGGATAGATCGAATTATGGAATAGTGGCAGTCAGCTCTAGAGCTGGCTGGTCTATGCTTTCATTGACAAGAAGTGACAGCTTTTCATGTCCCTGTAGACACAGCTTCGTCTGAAGCTCAATAATTTCCTACACGAAAAGAACAGGACTTAAAAAGTACAATTCAAAAACAATTATAGGAATAATCGAAAATTTACCTATAGCGCTATGTAACATTAAAGTATAAGGTTTATTTTAAATCAGTGAGTCACTCAGGAATGAAAAAGATTCACGTGTATAATTAGGAAGAGTGATGTGATTTAGAGTGGAAGGCCAACACTAGTGAAACTATATATATCTGGAAATGGTTCAGTTGAGGATATCATTTGTGAGAGAGATGTGGTTGTTGGGAAAGTCGTAGAACACGTGACTTGATTGAGCGTCAAAGACTGAAGAGGTTCGGACATGTCGTGAGAATGCCAAGAGAGAGAGAGAGAGAAAGAGAGAGAGAGAAAGAGAGAGAGAGAAAGAGAGAGAGAGAGAGCTTTCGGTATGAAGGAGTCAGGCTTCAGGGCAGATGGCGACCAAGGAAAACGTGGTTGGGCTAAGCAGAACAAGTAAAGAGAGAAAACCAAACTGTTGTCATCAGAACCGCTCGCCTGACCCCAAGAAACAAAGTTAGCGCTCTTGCTGCATAAGTGGAACTACCAAACAAAAAAAAAAAAAAACATATATTAGAGAGACATAACGATTGCCGAGTGGGAGTCAGAAAGAGAGATGAGGACCACCCATGCCAATAGTCCTACAGATGGACTAGTCTCATTCTTTGGTCATACTGATATCGCTGACTGGGTCTTAGCTTCCAATGGTCACGCGGGTGATTGTGGACGTCACTTCATTGTGAAGTGTCACATTATAGTAGTACTCGCCTTCTTTGTTGACTTTGTGGAATATACTGAGTTATGAACACATGATCAACAGGGGCTGTTATTGTGAAGCTCATTATTGTAACAACAATATTAAACAGGGAAAGAGAGGGAAGTTGGGATAACGTTCCGCACTATTTATTTGAGATCATTTCATAATTCGAGTTATTAATTACCCATCACGATCCAATATCACCTATTACGCGGGAAAGTCGCAGGACACTTCGAGGGTCAGAATAAGTCCCCACTGGGGTACTGTTGGCCTGAATAGCCATATGCAGATGTATATTTAAACATCTATGCAGCTTTTCAATCTTAAGGGAGTAAGATTATCTCGGCTTTAAGTGCCTGCCCATTTGTGTGAGAAGAAATTTTGTGGGTAGAAATTTAAGGGGGGGGGGGGGGGGGGGGGGGTCCTGGAGGTTCTTTTTTTTTTTTTCTTTTTCAAAGCGAGCTGTTTTCACCTTTTTC
>JBCEWB010411346.1:0-20447 GCA_039654565.1 Peronia peronii | reverse complement strand
GGGGGGGAAGATTGAGAAATTGAAAGTATTCAGTCAGTAAAAAGTTGTTCAGACAGTATTTGTTACATATCACTTGCAATGGCCAGTTGAGGAGGCATCTTGGCTGTGGTCACTTCAGTGTTGGAGAGAGTGGAAAAGAGAGAGATGGACAAGAGAAATGAGAAAGGGAGGAAGGGGAGGAAATGAAGACAGAAGACAGGTAGTGGCCTCCTATATTACAGTCCTGCCTCCCAACAAACACACATACAATCTGGTGTAATTTCTAGATCCACCACTGATAACGGCAGCTTGTGAAGACTTTCTGAGCACTACAGGCTAATCTGTTCGATCAATTTACCCTCCTATTTCACAGATCCAAAGTCTGAAGAGCAGCATCCAAGACCATTTGTCTCAGTGTGAAACTATCCAGAGAGAGAGGGAGAGTTTTGAGGCTGCTGTGATCGAAGTATTGGCTTGGTTTGAAGAGAAAGAAGACATCCTGGCCACAAGGAGAACTCTGCATCTGGATGCCGATAAAGTCACACCTGTCATAGAGAAGCATAAGGTACATGACTGATTCAAAGAAAATTCTCTGAGATAATTTTGTAATAATGTTTTCTCTTAGTCTGGATTTTGCTGTGATTTTTATTTATGTTTTTTTTATAACTGTACAAGTAATCTATATGTAAATCAAATTAAATGAGGTGGGAAAATGTACAGTGTATGAGAATGGCCATATGTCTACATGTAACTAAACTAGCTAAATATGAATCACATGGTGTTTTTAACCATTAAAACTAAAAGCCATCTCACTGTCCAGTAACTTTTGGAAGGTAAAGCGATATTAATCAAAAACTATGTTATACATCAATAGTGATACAATTATCAAGCAGTGGAATTAGTTCTGCTTCATATGGAAAAATACAAGTGAACATTGTACATCGTTGTCAGTGCTGGTTGCTTCTTATTTTCCCTTTATCAGAATGCATCTTTCAAAAATATATACTGTGTAAAAGTGAATAATTTGTGCAGATTTCCTTTCTTCATCACAAATGAGAATGCACACCACGTCGAGCGTATTGACTGTATCACTGAATGTTGGATACTGTTACTTTGATCAACAGTTAACCGCTGCTGAAGCAAAAGAGAAACTGAAGAACATCAAAGAGACAGCAGAAATGGAAAAGAGACAATTTGAAGCTATGACAGAGACCTTGCCTGCTGAGTTCACTGAGAAACTGGAGCAGATCAAATCTCTAGAAGATTCTATAATGGTAAGTTTCATATGAACTGGGCTACTGAACCGTGACTTTATCAACATACGACAGGACTTCAAGTCAAACAGTATAAAGAAAAATAAAATGTAAATCATTTTTTGAATCAAGAAATAACACATTAATCAACCTTATAGATCATTTACCTTTGGGGATTGTATTAAATTCAGTTTCCTCAAGTCAGGTACATTGGATTGTGTGTGTGTATGTGTGGGGAGGGGGGGGGGGAGGGAGGAGGAAATGGGGAGTTAGATTTTCATAGGAAAGACAATGACATGAATTTTATCAGTGCTAAAATTATTATTTATGATAGTTGAATTCATTTTAAAAAGAAAGAGAGATGTCCTAAATTCATAAATATCTTTCACTGAACAAACTTTCTAAATCAGTTATAGCTAATTTGTACTACAATAAGATCAATGAGATACTGTTGTTGATTCAGGTGGCCGTGACCAAGAAGGAAGACTACTTGAGTGAGGCTCAGGCTGACAGAGCTCAGTCCGAGAATTCTATGAGACAGGTCTCTGATTGGCTGAGAGGAGCTGAGGATCGTTTGGACTCTGGTTATGATGGCCTGGACTATGATACATTGGAAGGAACTCTTAGTGAATTTATGGTAATGTAATTCTTTATTGAAAGAGATCAGACTGAATACTGAGCAACTGAGATAGTTTACAGGAAATTCAGGGTGGTTTATTTCTTACGTACAAAAAACTTTGTCCATAAGCTTCTTTATGTGTAGCTAAATGTCCATAAATACTGACAATCAGTCATATTTTACTGATACATCAAAGTGAACTCTGCAAGTGATTTTATTATCATGACCTGTTTTAAATGTTTAACATACACATATATAACTTAGAAGATGTTGACAAAGTGATCAAGCAAATGACTGATGCCATCCCTGCAGAGGTGTACAAGACGGACAGCAAAACCATTTGCAATGAGCTGACAAGCCTATTCAGACCATGTAGAACAAGGAGCTTCTGCCACAAGAATTAGGGATGCCACAATCGTTCACATCTACAAGCGAAAAGGAAACCGCCAGTCTTGTGACAACTGCAGAGGAATATCTCTCCTGTCCATAGCTGGCAAGATCCTTGCACGCATCCTCCTCAGCCGCTTGCTGGAACACCTGGAGCAAGGTCACCTCCCAGAAAGCCAATGCAGCTTTTGCGCAGGTCGAGGTACTATTTGATATTTGATATTTGCCGCCCGCCAGCTCCAGGAAAACTGCATGGAACAACACCGTGACCTGTACACGACCTTCATTGACCTGACCAAGGCTTTCGATATAGTCAGTCGGGATGGACTCTGGAAAATCATGGAAAAGTTCGGCTGCCCAAGCATGTTCATCGCCACAGTCTGCCAATTCCATGATGGCATGATGGCCGGAGTCTTGGACGACGGTGAACCTTCCGAGTCCTTCCCAGTGACCAACTGAGTCAAACAGGGTTGTGTCTGGCCCTGACACTGTTCAGCATGATGTTCTCAGCTATGCTGACTGACGCCTCCAGAGTCTGCAAGCCGGGCATCAAGATCAGGTTCAGGACTGATGGAGGACTGTTCAACGGGAGGAAACTGCAAGCCGTCACGAAGGTGAAGGAGACTGTTCTCAAAGACTTTCTCTTCGACGATGACTGTGCCCTCAACGCCAGTGATGAGCATGAAATGTAGGTGACAGCTTTTCCACAGCCTGCAACAACTTCCGCCTCACCATCAGCACCAAGAAGACTGAGGTGATGTTCCAGCCAGCTCCAGGCATCCAATACGATAAGCCGCAGATCTCAGTGAATAGTGAGACTCTCCAGGCATTGGAGACTTGTACCTACTTGGGCAGCACCCTTATCTGCAATGCCAACATCTACTCAAAGATCAGTGCTAGAATCACAAAAGCAAGCAGTGCCTTTGGGAGACTGAGGGAGAAAGTGTGGGAGAGATGAGGGATCAGCCTCCAGACGAAACTGAAAGTGTTCAGGGCAGTAGTCCTCACTACCCTACTCTATGGCTGTGAAGCCTGGACCACCTACAGAAGGCACGAAAGACAAGTCAATCACTTCCACCTCAGATGCCTTAGAAACCCCCTCCACATCCGTTGGCAGGACAAAGTCCCTGACACAGAGCTCCTGAAGCAGGCAAACCTCCCCAGCATCACCACCACCATGCACAAGGCTCAGTTGAGATGGGCAGGCCACGTCTCCCACATGTCTGACGATCGCATCCCAAAGCAGCTCCTCTACGGAGAACTATGTCAAAGCAGACGCACAGTTGGAGGGCAAAGAAAACGTTTCAAAGACAGTTTGAAGGTCTCCCTCAAGGACTTTAACATCAATACAGAATCCTGGCCTCCGAAGACCCTCCTGGCGCCATCTCATCATCAAAGTGCCACCACAACAGAAAAGCGCTGATCCATTCAAGCAGAGAAGAAACAAGCAGCACGCAAGGCCAGAGCCACCAGCACCAACAGCACGGCCCCTACCCACTTCTATCCTACCTGTGGGAGAGGCTTCCTTGCCCGAATTGGCCTGACCAGTCACCTCCGGACCCACTGAGTCAGCTTATCTTTCAACTAGTCTGATGTCTTGGTCATCTTCGACAACGAAAGACAAACAACAACAACACATAACTGCAAGCATGTTCACATAAACAACAGCAGGTTACATTATATTTAGCACTATATCATACTCCATTAACTGCTCGACACAATGAATAGGCATTTGCATATTGCCCTGCATATGATCATTGCAGTTTATTTATTTATTTATTTGTTATTTTTTTGTGTCAGTCATATACATATCATTCCTTTAAAGTCAGTGAGTTATGTCATGAACATGCTTTTATCTTCATCCGAAAAATTTAATTGTCTTTACAGGATGTCAGTTAACTTTTCTATCAGAAGACAAGAATCATATGATTGAAGTGTAGGTATGGTATCATTTTCATAGGATGACCAGAGTAATCACTTTCACTCAGATTTCACCAATATGAAATCCTACCTCTACTATTGAATGAATTTCACTCTTGTCTCCAGGATTACTTTAGTGAGGCCAGCCTGTGTCAGGATGAGATAGAACAAGTGACAGAGCTGTCGGAGAGGGTTCTGCCCACGTTGGATGAGAATGACACAGCCACATTGAAACAGACATTGAAGAATGTCAACCGCAAATACACTGGAGTCATGACAGCCTCTCAGAGCAAACAGACTACAATGGAGACAAAGGTTGCTCAGTGGAAGAAGTTTCAGGTATGAATTACATGCAAGTGTAATAAGCAAAAAATGATCCAAATTGAGTTCTCAAATTCAAGGTGGCTTATAATCCAAAGTATTTTGAAAATGATATCAGTTTTTGGAAACAGAATAGTTTTTTGCAAATTATATCTATAAACTTCATTCACTAAAACTGAAGTGTTCAAGACATGAAGACACATTGAAAACTTCAAAGAAAAGATAAGAAAAGGAAAAGACTGGAATACAGAAAACTGCTATGGAATATATGACATTATTTATGTAGAAGGAAATACAATATTGCATATTGTGATTGATTTGTTCTTAATTCATTTGCATATATTGTTTTTAACTATGTTAATATATTCCTTCTTTAATTAATTGTTTGCTGGGACATATGTTTTGAAGCCAACTGAAGAGGGGAGAATAGATCACTGGAAAATTAAGGGCATATATATATACATGTATCTGTAATACTATGTACTGAGAAAATTGTTACATTGGTATAATAGTTCTCTTCTTGACACGCAGATATAGTACTGATAAATATATATGGTATAATTCAACATATATTTAGCAGTTCTTCCAAATGTGCAGAGAATTATTCTGTTTTCTTTATATTTGTACTTCTAACTGTATTGTTTTTATTACTTTATCTGAAGTGTTTCCAGTTATTATTACCAATAAACAACAGAGTTTTACCCTCTTTATGCATGTTCATGCCTTTGTACAGGAGGATCTGTCAGACACAAATGGCAAACTGGATATCCTGGAGTCTGAGTGGGAGGAAGTCAACAGGAGCACAGATGCCAGTCCTGAAGCTGTGCAGACCCATCTGGAACTGGTCAAGGTCAGTGTGACCCATAGCACTGTCACACATTATTTAATTAGGCAAATTGAGTCAGATTTCAATAGGGGCTTTGTCCAGAAAATTGGATTTTACTGATCACAAGACTTCAAGAGTAGACTTTGATTAAGAATGTCTCAGCACAGAGAAGCTGTAATTAAGTAATTTTTTCACCAAAGTGAGGACAGTTATTTCTTTTTCTCACTGATACCCAGTAACTATATATGAAAAAAATCTGACCCGGTCCACCTGGTTATACAACATCTAGATCTAATATACAAACTCTAGTATTGATATTGTAATATAGAGATTCTTCAGCATAAACATGTTTCTTAGTGTTTACATCAAAGTGAATTTTATGATAAGAAAGTTATTGGACATTGTTTATGGAGCATTGAATTCATTATGTCAATGCTTTGACTGAATTAGCATTAGCACAACTGCATCAAATTTCCATGGCCCACATAATCAAGAAGATGTTCTATTGAGAAAATGGCTCACAAGACCTGTACTTAAGAGGCTGTAATAATGTGCCCAATGTTTTAAGTTGAACGTAGATGAATCTTTCAAAAACATTATCAAAGAAATATTCTTCGGGAGCCATTGTCGTGGTATGTACACATTCCATTCTTGAGGAATAGTGTTGTAGACCTTTCCATAGCAAACATATAATTGAAAGTGTTTATAGAAACACCTGTTTTTTTTTTTTATGGCTACAGTATTGGCATAATAATGTAATGAGCTTTGATATCATCTTTCGGCTTTTGTGGTTTTGGCATTCATCTTACTTTGGATCTCACAGACGTTCTTAGAACATGCTGAAACCAGCCGAAGCAAGATGGATGATCTGAATGATCTGGCCCGAGACTTAGACAGAATGGCTAATGCAAACAGCCGCACTGTCATCGACCGTCTCATCAGCTCCATTAATCATAGATGGGAGCAGCTGATTGGTCAGGCAGAGGCCCGAGTGCTCATGCTGGAGGTGAGAAAAAAACAAGATTTATCCATTGAAATGGCCTACTAAAAGTAGTATCCATTTTGTATCATCTGATTTTATACTAACTCATTTCACCACAGCGAATGGATTCCCTGGCAGTGGCAGATGAGTAATATCCATTCTTGACAGTGGTAATAGTTATTTTTGCATTGTTATGTTATAGTAATGTCTGCTGAAAGGATGACACTTCTCTATACCCGGCACATTGGCTCGTTGTGTTCTGCATTTTCACTGGCTGCTTATAGTAGGGGAATTTTTTACCCTTTTTTCTTTTTTGTGATGCCACCAAAGGATACTCAAAGAAATTACGTGGGCGAGATAAAGAAATCAGCTGAAATTTATTTCGTATGAAATTAACTAATGAATATCATCTTGGCAACTCTTTTGTAGACTTTAAAACTCTGCCTGGACTCATCTTGGCATCTTGTAATGGGTTGTGTACCAGTTTTCTCTATCATTGCAATTCTGGTCTAGGGCCTGGATGTCTGCAGATGTTCTTTTTGTCCACTTCTAGATTTATCCGTTCACCTTTTCTGTAAGGACCTGAAAGCTTATAGTAACTTTCAGCTCGGCTGAGATATCTGCCTCTAGGATTAAACTCCCTAGCCCTTTTCTGTTGTCTGTCTCTTTTTTCTCTTGTTTCCCTCCAAGCACTCCTTTGTAGAGTTTTAGCAAGAGCACAGTATCTTGTTATATGGCCATACTATCTCTGTATTCTTGTCTTCAATTGTAATAATATCTTCTTAGCGACCAGTGAATTCTTGTATTATTTAGATCTAGCTGTAACAGACCTTTTTGTTTATAGTATGGACTAAATCTAAAAATTTACATGCAAAAAGGGAGAACTTTATCCTTTGAATCTCTACAGTTGGTTTACTAGGATTTGTTTGTTACTCACTATAGTCATCATAAGAGGGGAAGCAGAATTCCTAGGAAAATTCATTTTTCTTCTTATCAGTCAAACTTCCAATCTTACAGAATGTTCAATAGCTAACAGCAAAAGTTTGAAAATTGTATTCACTAAACTTCTGGATTTGGTTAAATTAAGACGGGTCATTAGTCATTGACCACTGCATTGCACAAGTTTTGACTAAATTATCAACATGATGACCATTTTATTGTCAACATGATGACCATTTTATAGAAATTTCTTGATATATATGACAAGACTGTCAATTAAATATTGACAAAAATACACAAATCACAAGTATCAGGATTTAATATGATGGAAATTAATTAAATATTCTGAACACTATTATCAACATTATCATCGCACCAACATCATTTTACTGACATGTCTTGAAAACAAAACTCACAACAAACTAGATACACCACAAGATATAGACAACAGTCTGTATAAATTGATGTGCTAAAAATTGACTATGCTGGTCTTAGTGGTCAAATTTATGAACCTGATTAGTTCTTCATTAGGCCCCAAAAAATACTGTAAATCATTATCATTGGCTTTTAGCCTTTTTTGAGTATAGACCTCATATCAACATCCTCCATTCAGTCAGTTTTGAGACATTGTCATCATTTTTTTCATGTTTAACTGATCCTTCTATCATCACCATCCAAATGCCTATTACAAAAAATGCTGGTCTATCCCTAAACCTGTTTTAGAAGTTTGAATGTCAGGATTCCATCCTGGCACCCCTGGTAATGATGCTACTATCTGGCTTTCTCAATATATGTGTCTGTGTCCTATCCAGTGCCATCTCCCTCTGCCAATTTCTTCTTCTGTCATTAGCTGTCTGGTCTTTGACAACTGCCATTTATTTTTGGTTTGTCTGGCAGCTGCATTTTGAGAATAAAGTTAATGAAGGAGTGAAGTTTAGTGCTTTAAGGTTTGATGATTGCCCAGGTTTCTGAACTATTCAGTAATACTCATTTTACTGCTGAATAGTCTTTATCAGTATATATTTATATATGGAACTTTTTTTTTGCTTTCCACAACCTATCTGGTTGCTTAGAAGTGATCTTGGCCTTATTGTCCATGCCATTTCCGGCTGTTTGTCAAATATAATGTTGACATATATAGGTAAGTGAGCTCTTTTCCTCCAGGGCTGGACCAATAAGCGTGATTATTTACTTTGCACATCATGATAGTTTGACAAATCATTTGAATACAAACTATCTGTGTGACACGCAACAACTGATTGTTGTCAACAATTTTTATAAAAAAACAAACAACAGCATGATCAACAGCATAGAGAAGCCTATCAGTTAGATGATTAACAGTGTACTTGGGGAATGCATTGCATTTAACAATTCCAGTTAAGAATTGTTAGCTACAGCAATATACCATTTGATTAATGATCTGTTTTTAAATTTCCTTGTGTCAATAGGTCTATCAGTATAAGCAGATTGTAATTGCCAGGTAAATGCAAGTGCAAGAACAGGTCCCTGATGACATTTCACTATTTACTTAGTAGTGAATTTCACTATTTACATCGTGACCCTAAATGTCCATCATTTCATCTTTACAAGGCTATCACCAGGTGTACATTTTTGGCTAATTCTAGCAGGTTTCATGACTATGATTTGAAAGTGAAATTCTTGCCCATGCCCACACTAACAGTCCATAATTAAAATTTGTTTGCTTGTTTGAACGTTTGTCTTTTTTCAAAGAACAAAGTGTTATTATATTTTGCGTTACATTTTTTTGTGTGCCTGATCATCTGTTGCTATATTTCAGTTGACTGACTAGATTATTCCTGGGTGCAAACTGTTATGGGTTTGCTGTAGTTCAGTGTTTACTTAGGGTGAATCCCCCAGCAGTATATTTAGAGCTCTATTAAACATAGCCAATTTTAGTGCTTTAGTTGACAGAGGTTTATATGCTTTTTTTGAAAGGGTGAAATTGGTATTCCCTGTCCTCTCTCATCTCCTGCCCTCTCTCTCCACTCAGTTTTACACCTCATAAAGTTCAGTATAGATTTTGCTGATTTATTGATTTAAGATTTAGTTTGTTCAAGAGCCTGTGGAAGGGAACCCCAGTGGGTCAGGTTACAAAAGTTTTTGTATTTTCCCAGCGGTTCTGTCTGTCCCAATTGAATGTTTTAGGAAGCCATTACCTCTACCTGAGCTCAGGCACCTTATCTGAGTTTCACAGAGATTTGAGTAAATCTATGTTATGTGTTCTTGTGGCCCACATAATGATCTAGTAGGAAGGCACTGATATATTACACAAAGGTGGTTGTGTGTATTTTGCACAGGAATTTAGGTTTGATGTATTATTTCCTGAGATTTATGTATACAGTGTGTAGTAATAGTTGTACTAAAGATAAGGTGGATGGTGTTGAAAATAGTCGATATATTACATATCACTCACAGAAAACTTCAGTGTATTGCCAGTTTTGTGTTGTTGGGTTAGTACTAGACTTTACTTTTTTTTACAGCATTGTAGTTTTAGTTTTACTTTGTGAATCAAGTTTTCGCTGCCAAAAAGAAAATGAAAAGGTACACTCAGTGAAAACTGGTAATATTGCAGTGTCAGTTATACATTGTGAATGAGGTTCACTCTGTCAACAAGAGAAAGGTAAGGTACAAGCCAGTGAAAGGATGAGGACTTCCCCACAACTTGTAGAGATTATGTAGAAAGTGCAAAGTAGCTACTGCTAGATATAGTGACCATTCAGTTTTGGTGATGATGAAAGAGTAGAAGAATATTTTGTGATAAAAATCAATAAAAAATAGATCCACAAATCAAAGAAACCTAAGTACATGTATGATATTGGCAGCAAATTTGTTTTAAGAAACAAGTTAACATTTAATTTATTCTGTATGCGATGATTTTTTGACTGATTGAAATGAATACTTTCAGCTATTTAATGAAAACAATTGATTGGTATAGCTTTTCATGCAAGCTAAAGAGATAAAAAGTTAACTTTGTTGGTGTAATGATTGTTTCAAAAGGTAAACCAATTTTTAATAGTCTAAGCAATCCTGAGGTCTTTGTAATTTGACTCAAAGAGGGCTTGTCATCTTGTAATTATGATATTTTAATTGATTTTTAATTCATCTACTTCTGCTGTCTGTTAAATGAAAGAGCACATTTTCAATCCTTGAAATGAATATTCATTGAAGAATGACTATTTGTAAAAGAGTTGAAGCATATGACACTCTAAGTGGTGATATGTGCTAAGAAAAGATGGTAATAAATAGATAAATTGGTTGGGTATAATTGTGAATTTATTGATATCACTGTTTGTCATATTTTATCCATGAAACTGGTTCCGGAGTCAGCGATGTTTTTAGAATAATTAGTAGTAGCTATAATATCTGTGTCATATTGAACATTGACAAATATATGTATGAAGACCTGAGTTTTGTAGTGGCCATACAGTTGTTTTTTGAGAGAATTGTTTGCAGTAAATCTTTGTTACTTGCATGACCATCCAATTGTGAAAGTCTTGACATATATAGGCAGACACACAAAATTATCAGGTAATTCCATTTTTGATGACTAATTTGTCTCAGTGGGTTCAGTTATTCATTGCATTCTATGCTGATTTTTGCAAACTGTGATCAGACATGTCAAATTTTCCTCATACAATTCGGATACTATTACAAGTGAACTTCACAAAGCTTTGAAATTGCAAATGTATTATTTTTAACACTAAAATGGTTACAGGTACAGATTTAGGTATGGGTCGCATCTATTATCGCATGTTGTTTTTTGTCTTGGCACAGTCAAAGGAGGTTTGCAGACATTTAGATCTACGCATGAAAGACACATCAGCATAAAACTAATTATAAAAGACCTCTGCTCTACCGCAGTGCAATGTATATGTAAAAATTTTATACTCTCGGATTTTTAACTGATTCAGCCCCACTGACTAGATACTGCAGTGTGGGACTAACAGATACTTTACTTATTTGCTTTCAGAAAAGTCTGGATCAGTGATGTGATTTTGGCTGGTTTATGTGGAAAAAGGTGTTGAGATTTGATTGAAAGTTGACAGGGTTCCTTCGCAGAGTAAATGAGTGTATAGTTTTGACAATTGAAAGGCTATTTTTTCACACAAATTGTTTTACTGAAAAAAATTGTTTATTTGTTTATTTAACTTTTGTTATTTTGTTTATTTATTTTTTTGTTTATCATCTGAGTAACTATGTTGCTTAGGCACAACTTTCAGTGACTATTAGACTCACTTTTGTTTTGAAACATTTTTGTTTTCAGGAGATTGAGGGTCAATGGGGAGATTTCACTGCTATGATATCATCAGTGCAGACTTTGGTACAGGATTCAGAGACCAGGATGGGCATTGTATCAGCTGATGTCCCCACATACACAGAGCTATGCAGCCAATTAGGCACTCTCAAGGTGAGAGAGATGTGACCAAGAACATATAACATATCCTCAACAGAAAGTCTACAAACTACAGGAAACTTCGATGAGTTAACAAGAAGTCAAAAAAATTTGTGAATAGCTTACCCATCTTAGGCCAGAAAATTTGGAGATTTCTCTTAACAATAAGAAAATAGGATGAACAAATAAAAATAAAAAGGAGTTGGGTTGGTTTTTTATGGATATCAGCACAATTTTAATGACATTCAAAAGTAAAATGTATAGCAAGATGTATAAAAATGATGAACAAAGTATAAATGAAAGAATGAAGATACAAGATAACCTAACCACATGGTTGAGGTCAAGTACTTGTATGAAGGAACACATTAGCAAAAGATTATGAACTATGGGAAATGAAGTTTTCCAAACTAATGTGACATGGCTGGTATCTGTAGGAACATACCACGCTATTAGCATTAGCATGTGTTACTTTTTGAAGTTGTTAATGTGCATTGAGTATTACTGGATCTTCCTAAGTAGTCTTTCCCAATGATCTCATCTGATTTCTTCACTGTCTTCTTATCCATTTCTTCATACCTCCTGTTCATATCCAGTTTTTATTTCATTCCTTCCATAATGTTATAGAGCTATTTAAAAAGTAAAATGATTAAATTTGCATAGGATTCTTACTCTTTTTCTTCTTCTTCTTCACGACAGGAATGTCATATACTATTTCTTATTCACTCTTTATATATTTTCTCTCTGTGCACCAGGAAATTGCTCAGAACCTAGAGAGAATTGAACCTCAAGTGTCTCGGCTCCAGTCATCCAGCCTGACACTGCAAAAGGCCTTGCCTACTGCTGAGGCTAAAATCTCCTCACAAGAGCATTTCATGGTGCTGGTCGAGAGATATGGAAGGTATGTGCCTCATATTGTAATATTTTACATTTATGTTTCTCTTATCAGCCCTAGAGAATCAGTTCCATGGTGCCTCATATGAATATAACTTTGTTCAATGATTTTGGACATTAATATAAATATGACAGTTTAATATTAAAATGTCAGACCAAAGTGTTTCAGAAAAATCTATTGTGGAAAAAAAAATGTGTAGCAGCAGTCTTAACATCAGCCCTCAAATTGTTTTTCTTTATCCATCTCATCTGTGAAATAACTCTAATCAGAAGCAGTCTGTAAAATTGACCATGTCTACGACATGTCTATTGTAAGAAACCCTGACTTATTCAGCAAATGCTGAAAGGTCTCATGAATCTATAACATTCAGACACATTTATTTATTTTCATTAAATTTCTTTTTTCCAGTAAAAAAAAAAAGAAGAAAGCAAAAAAAAAAAAGTTGTTTTTTTGTGTTGTTTCATTTTGTCTAAAAATAAATACAAAAGAAGGATACAATCTGAGGAGAAATGGAAGTCAATGGGTATTTTTTTGTGCTCATCTACCAGACTGGTGGAGAAGGTGAAGGAAGACAGTACCAGTCTGCAGGAGGAGGTAGAGAACCAGGAAAGATTCCTGACAGAAGTTGACCAGTCCATCAGCTGGTACAAAGAAACACTGACCACTGTCCAAGCTACTGAGGCAGGCCCAAACAGGGAGCTTCTGTCTGAGGTGTTGACCAGGCACAAAGTATGTGTAGCAAGATTATATATTGTTGTTGTGTTGGTGTTAAATAGGTTTATTTGTCAGTATCAAGAAAAAAGCAGAGTTTTGATTTTTGTTTAGTATGGCACAACAATGTGTTAATTCATGAGTATTGAGTATAATATTTTATAAAACATTTTTTTTTAAAAATTGTTAAATCTGTAATTTGATGTCGTATCCATGCTCGTTTCATGCTGAAATCTATTTTCTTAGCTGGTTTTTCTTTTGTCCATTTAGGTATTGAAATTCCCAGATCAGGAATAGTGATATGAAACTCAATTTATAACATTTCATATTAATTGTATTGAATATTTATGGCACTATAATCTACCCTTATATAGAATTACAGTTTGATTTCTGGAACAAAATACCGTTGATTACAAAATGACAAATCTGCCCAATATGAGTGCATATAAGCAGGAGGAAATTTGGAACTTGCATAAACTAGAGTGTTTTCGTTTTTCTCTATACATTATTTTTCACTCCATCTTTTCCAATATTTGTTCAAGTAAATGATTGTGATGAAACTTATTTTTGCCGTCCTCTTTTGTACTGAAATTCTTTTCATTAGCAGAGAGAGATTACTGATAGGTTGTGAATTAAAACTATAGATAGAAATTGGTAAATAAAAAAGGTAAAAGCAACAAATGACTAAAAAGTCATGAACTAAAAGAATTCGGTTTTTAAGATATCTTTGCCTTTCCATTCAAAAGAAAAGAGCAGAGGGTTATATGTTAACATCACACACCTAAGCTTGTCTATAAAATGAGGATTGCAGTTATATATTATCAGAGGACTGATGATGAAGTGGTACCAAATTTAAATATTGGGTAACATCAATTCATAGACTTGTACATATAAAGTCTAGCTCCTTATAACTTGAATACAAACAGAAAACATTATCATTACTATATTTTATTCTTTGATGACACAGATTAGGAATTATTTCTAAACATACAATATAAATTTGAGTCATGTATTGGGTAGAGACACCTGATGAAAGTGAACTACTGCATTGCTGTCATTACCACTACCATTAAGAGTATCAGAAATAGCTGTATATAGAAATAATCCTTTGCTGATGTCAGGCCCAAAAATAGTTACATATTTTGGTTACCTAGAGAAAGATGATGTTCAGTTTTTGGAGAAAGTAGATCATGTTTGCAGAAAGAAATTGAAATGGATGGTTCCTTCATGGAACATTATTTTCCCTGTCACATGCATAGGAAACTAATCAGAAAGAGCATATTTCAGATTGTTTTCTTTTGATTGTGTCTTGTTTGAGACATGGACAAACCTATATCTTCAAAATAAGACTTCGTCATCACATTTAAGCCCTTTTCTGTGAAGGTCTATGAGTGCATTAAGTTTGTTGTCTATTCTATAATCAATTGTCTTGAAGGCTTCTGAATTCAAAACATCTTGTGATGTGTCACATTTTCTCTGTCAGACTGAAGAGTTTAAAATAATTTCTCAAAGTTTCTTGATAGCCGATGTCATTCCGTTGATTAATTCATAATTATTGGTGTCTTTATGGAATTAAAACAACAGACAAAATAATTCCATGTGTTATTATGAGTGTCTTAATTACCTGAATTCAAACATAGAAAATCATTCTTTTGTGTTTGCAGGTATATGAGCAAGAAGTTCACATCCGCATAGAGCAAGTCAATAGACTGGAACAGTCACAGAAAACCAGATATTCCCTCCAAGGCAAGGAACTTCCCACAGAGATGAATGAAAAACTGACAGAGTTGCATATCCTGGAGACTGAGCTGTTGAGGGCTCTGAAGGAGAAGGAGGAAGATCTTGCGCACATCAAGGAGGACAGAGAGGAGTACAGGGCCACACTGCAGATTGTCACCTCCTGGCTCCAGCGGGCAGACATGCAGCTCCAGGCCAGGATCTCCAACATCTCACAGGCCAGAGAGGCTCATCAGGTCAGTTTGCCTTCACTGTCTACTTCTCATCCTCTTGTATTGTATTAACCTCGGAAGTCTCAACGAGTCCTAGTTGATCATAGACTTGCTCAATGCACATTGTACTAGAGTTCCTTTTTCAAAAGGACATGGTATACTGACATGGAATCCATATAGTATCCACTGTCATTCCTTTTGCATAAAATATAAAACCTTACCATAGCAACTCTATCAAGCAACCCCCTATCACTCCAGCAGTTTCTACTGATACTTTTAGAGTTAAAATCAGATCAACAAAGTCACATTGTCCTTCAAATGTAGCAGATACAGCAATAGGCCGTGTTCATCATTTCAGTCAAGAAAGGCACATGCTGCAGCAAAGGAGGACAGCCAATCTAACTAACTGCCACTAAACCCCCAGCAGAACACAGAGTCCTTCAATCATAAGATAAGATAAGATAAGATAAGACAAACTTCATTTGTCTGTGGAAGGAATTTCCATTCACAGTTGATGAGACACAGTATAAGTGCATGATATTTGCACATTTACATGCATATAGATAAAAATATCACAAGTAGCATCAGAGCAAGGCGAATTGATGAAAAAAGGCCAGAAAAAGTAACAGTATTAGTAGCAGTATTGTAACATTATATTTTATATTCACAATAGGACGTGTTGATTGGTGAGGTATTGACTTCTCGATCAAATTGCTAGAATTTGAACTTCAAAATAGGGTCTTGCAATATCAGATCACATTTTCAGTCACTGATTGATTGTCTGGCCTTTTAGATTGTAGCAGTTAGTGTCCATCTCTTATAGATAGGATGCAAAAACGGGAAGGTTCTGGGTGAAGATTATGCATGTGAGGATTCCTGACCATCAACCACTGCTGCTGCTATGGCTGTCTTTGCTGTGCAGATGGCAATTACTTAGACTGGCTGTCCTTTCCTGTTCCTGCAGAGCTTTTCATGATTGAAAATACTGACCGTCATACATCATTTTAAGAGAAGTGCAGGCACGCTTATTTGGATACAATTTCCAGAATCACACAATTATTCCTTATATTATTTTCATTTATCATACATTTTTGTGCAACAAAAGCTGAGACAATCTTTGCACTGGAAAACTTCACATAGTGTACCAAAACATATTACCGTAGCTGTCTATGCCATTTAAGTTTACATAAGTTGGCACTTACTGGAGTTTTTGTTATAAATGTTACCTATGTTTGGCATTATTAAAAGGAATGGTGGTCAGTTATGTTGTCAGTGTCAAAACAAGATTTTTCTATATCACTTTTCCTGTTATGTCCATTGTATCTTGCTTCATTCTTAATTTGTCATTTCATCACCTCAAAACTATATACGACATACATGATCCAGATCCAGGCACATTGTTTCTGGCAATCTTAAAGCACGCAATATTTCAAGCCATTGACAGACGGGACATATTCATTTTTATTCGTAGACATGTCTGGAGGGCCAGTCTGATCAAACAGTAGCTCTTTCTATTTGTAAGATGGAGGGATGGGGTAATTTCATATCACCTTATAGATATATTAATTTTCAAAACTATATGTTTCTTCCTCATATTTGCTTTGATTTTATCGATATCTAGTGACTAGTACATAGCAAAAATATGGGGAAACAGCGATGGGGAATCCTCAGGTGTAAATTTTTCACGTCGTTATGGTATTTATCATAAGCTACATAAACGATGCTTTCCTGATATTGCACTGGAAAACCTGCTGATATGACATAGTTTAGCTGTATTACCTCCATGTGTTTACATACTGAAGAATGTCTGCCATTTTTCCACCTTTCCAGTGCCCTGCCCCTCTCCCCTCTCCTCTACCCCGCTGTCTCTGTCAGAGAAATTATGGTTCTCTTTCCTTCCCACCTGTCTCTTTCGTTCTCTGCCTCTATTCTTTTCCTCTATCCCAAAGACATTCAGACTGTTCAATGGTGTAACGTAAAGCATAAGGGATAGCGGTCTCCTGGCGAGCTTGACCCAACCACGAAAGATAAACTTAAGAGAAACGGCAATGCTTTCTTTAACCCTAAATCCCCCCCCAAGGGACCGCCTTTAATTATTAGGCCATTTAACCCGATCCTAACCTACATGTAAAGATATTAGCGGGGTCACTCTGCTTCAGTGTCTTGCTGCCTGCTCTATTGAGGGCTGTGGAACTGTTTGTCTTGGTGTAGAATTGGGGATTAAATCCTCAGTCCACAGCCTTCACGGGGAGAGTGGATACAATGGCAGTAATGCCTGGTACAGTTGTGGATAGGGCCACTCGAGGGTAGGTTAATGTTTATATTTTTATCACTAGAGATCCTATGACCTGACGCCTTTGAAACTGTACTTTTCTGTACCTTCCAATGTATTGGCGAGGGGGAAGCTTATGGCCCTGAGATAACTTCTATGGAAACAGCTGAAATGTTCCCGCATTCACGCAATTCCTAGCCTCTCAATCTTATCACTATATGTTTATAAAGTATGTATTGTTGGCGTTAATGTACAATGCAATAGCAGCAACTACTTCACAAACGGCCAATAGTTAATGGGCTCTTAGGATCAGTTATAGTTACATAATATAGATCGAGGTAATATTAGTGACTCCATACTTTCCTTGAATGAATGCGATTAGGACCTTTTTGTGCTTATTTGTATTTGAAGGCTCAGCATCTGTTTCTTTTTTTTTTTTGTTGTCAGTTTCACTGCTGAGAGCAGCTAATGATTTTTCCTCTTTTTGTGTTGTCTCATTCATAGTAACTGCTTTGCTGGCCCTTAATTTCACGGCCATAAACATTCATTTTTTTAGAGTAAATGTTTAGACCAATATTTTCGGCATATATATATATATATATTCTCGTCTGATACCACCGAATGTCTTGTCTCTGAAACTTTGGCCACAGCAGAGAATCCTTTACTGTATTTCGTCATATTGGAAATTCATTCTTAAGGAAGATGAGTGTATTTTTCTGAAACAACGAAGCAAATATACCATCGATCTTATAACATAATGAGACGAGAACACTGAGGCGCAAAAGCAACAACAGCAATAACAAAAACTGATACCTCCCAGTGTGCTTAAGAACAACAACGTAACTCTACATTCTGACATAGCATTATAAACACTGGAATTAGTGCAACGATCGTTCACGCTCTTTACTTTAATTTTTCCTCCAGCAGTCTCTTCCACTCCTATTATTGAAATGCCACATTATATAAGTGATAATTGAGTTTTACATTATTGCAAGAATGGTTTTAGCGGACGAAAACTAATATTTATCATCAAAGTTCTTTACAATGCCTGTGCAAAGAGGATTTGTTGTTGTTGTTGTTATTGTTGTTGTTGTTAGTTTTATTTTGTTTTGTTTTGGGGAGAGGGGCGGAAGAGAGGGGGAAAATGAGTTTGTTTGTTCTTTTTGAAAGAAAGTAGGTTAATTTTTCGTGCCATTATGTCAATGGACAGTGTCTTGATATCATGTTATACATAATTCACAATAGCGTGACATTTTTTAAAGTCATTGATAAGTTTTTGAATGTACCCGTCCCGTCCATTTCCCCATGGAACATAATAGCTTTGGAACTACTCCAAAATTCCTGGCAGCTATATAATACAGTCACGTAAACTTCAAAATGTGTGTGTGTGCGTGTGTGCATGCGTGTGTGTGCCATATGTGTGAACCTTTAAAATATGATAATACCTATGATAGGATTATCTTTCTCCTCCAGTATAATACCCAGCGAACTGGATAGGGCTTAGATATATCGAGTCAGATTGAACAATCGATACCCCATTGTCACAATTATTCTGTGCTCAATAGTAAGCTATCATATTATAGGTGGGCGTCTCTGCAGGAGAATAGCGATTTGTATCATACGAGATTAGAACCTGCAAGGTGGCCCGAACAGTGACAGAAGTTTTGAAATTTATGTTTTGTTTGTTTGCTGCACAATTTACTTTAATGTATTTTTGATTCTCTTTCTTATTGTGAAATTCGTTTTGTCCCTCTCTTATGTCTTTTACTTCTAGTAATCGCTCATTTTCTCCAGCCACACGTACTCTCTCTCTCCCTCTCCCTCTCTCTCTCTTATTTTTACTTTCTCTCTCTCTCCACCTCCTCCTTCTCTCGATTTGGTTGTTATCATGGACATACTGGCATGTAGACCAGATCACACGTGCTCCTTTCTTCTGTTAATAAATGTCAATAAATTAAAATGTCGAATGATTGTTCTGTTATCATTTGGACAAAATAGAAGAATGTCTTTCATTTATTATTATCGTAGAATGTCGCTCTGCGTTTGAACAGTTGGAACTTGTGAATGACTTAAGACAATGTTTATCCGATGAATAAAAGAAAAAGAAAAAAAGGTCCACCGCCACTACCATCAACAACAACAACAACTTCAACAACAGTAGTAAGAAGAAGAAGAACAACAACAACACAACAAAGTGAGCCAGATAGAAACCTCTGGATAGATTTAAAGGATAAGACGGAGATAAATACACATGCATCTCTTCAGCCCTGCACCGACCGCTTCCGTCCTCTTGAATGACGCGATAATATCCCTACCTTTCCTCAACCCAATATGTGCAGCCCGCCACGATACTCCGGGTCGTCCTAGCCGCTCATAATACTATGTGCGCTTAGTTCAGGTCCCATTGTTTTCTAGTCAGATGGAATCCACAGTCCTCCCTCCCCGTTATGTTATTTCCTCAAGGACTGCCTCCCGTGCTTGCCGTCATTTAGATAAGCGTTTCTCACTGGGGAGTGATCTATTGATCTATCGATTTTGACTGGCGATCAAAACGCATAGCAAGTGTACAATAGCAACACTGGTGTTTTTGTAAGAGGCTTCAAATCTTGACGGGAAGGTGGGAAAAGAGGGGGGGGGGGGTCTAAACATAAGAAATTTGAAAAAAGGGAGAGAAAGTGTCAGGCATGTGGTTTCTCCTGTGAATGGGTGGGGGGAATGGTGGGTGGGGGGGGGGGGTGTGCCAGAAGATAAAGAAAAAGAAGAACAGAGAGAAGAAAAATCATTTGGAAACGAAGGCAGAAAAGAAATGGTACGGTGTGGTGTGAAGAAGTTAAAGTTTGCGAGAGAAATTGAGGAAGAGATTTGGGGGTTAAAGGTAGAACGTATTTTCTTCTTCTTCTTCTTCTTCTTCTGTTACAAAAGTAGGATAGCCAGGGGGGGGGGGGGGGACAAGAGAGAGGAAGAGGGAGAAAAAGCCCTGCCC
>JBCEWB010411235.1:0-20448 GCA_039654565.1 Peronia peronii | reverse complement strand
ATCCATCCATCCATCCATCCATCCATCCATCCATCCATCCATCCATCCATCCATCCATCCATCCATCCATCCAAATACAATAAGATACAATCGTAGCCTTTTAACACCTGCTCTGAATGTCCTCTGTTGTTCAGAATCTAGGCAGTTTCATTCATTTTGCACGACACACACATTACCTGTATCTGAAACCCTTTAATATATAATATCAATCTCAAATGACTGTATTGCGATAGCACAGGACGGTAAAGGGACACGAACTGCGTTCCATTCAACTAGTAACTCAAAAGGGGGAATTCAATTTTCTTTTTTCTTTTCTTTTCTTTTTTTTTTTTTTCATTATTAGCAGCACGCGAATGTAAGAAGTTGGAGCGAACAGCGACGGGAGGCCATGCGAAACACATTTTACCTTTTTTCCCCCATCTCACAAAATACACTGTCAATACCGTTTGAAAAGATGCTGTGCCTACAGGCCTAGTGTGCTGGAAATGTGGCAATGTTGACTTTTAAGGCGTGGAGCACCGTTTTGAAAATGGAAATTGTGTGTAAGAACATTGTGAAAGCATTCCTGGGAAAACACGACGTATGGGCCAGACCTAGTTAGGGGACCGAAGCTACGAGCAGGGCTCAGTCACCATTGAAAAGAATAACAAGATTTGTTATGAGATTGATGTTTCTTACTTAGAATTTTGATGGCTCAAACAATGAAATGAATAAGCGGAAACAGAGCAAGAAAGAAATCGGACTGCAGGAAAAGAAAAATTAAACGAAATAAAAAAAAAATGTGATGTGGATTGCTTGGTAGTGTTAATGCATTTTAAAATAATGTTTTATTTTCTTTGTTGATTATTCTGGCTTTAATGATGAGTACATTCAGCGTAATTTGGACAGTACTAATAAAAACACATAAAGAATAATATAAAAAGAGAAAAATGAAGAGGATATTGTTATGCTTGTTTGTATTGTTCACAGTATTGGATTTGACAACTTGAGGATGATAGACCCTAGTGCTGATATTGACACAATTCGCCGCGCTGTTCGCCAAGTGACCTATCCCGGAAAAGCTAACTGTTCAGGGGAGCAATTTAAAAGTTTTCGACATTTTGTAGACAGAATTTATCATATTAGTTTTAAAGCAAACGCAATCATATTTATACAGTGTCATTATTCATGTTTCCTTTACACTGTCAGCTAAGATTTATTCTCTTGTGACTTTTAATTTTTTGTTAATTGTCGACAAAAGACAAAGAAGTGGGATAAGTCAATCAGCGAACCGTAAGTAATGCTCTTGACGGTCCAGCACTCCGTCAAAACCGATCTAAGCCAGCTGTATTAGGTGGCCGAAACTGGGGTGTCCAGAGTAAAGCCTTTTGACTGTCTAATAACCCGTTCTATGTAAATGCTCTTATCACAATTATCTTGATATGATACCTGGAGTGATTTGTCCTAAAGGGGCCTGGCAAACGTCTACTTTCCAACACAAGCTATTTCTATAAGTTTGATGATAGTGGATGCGTTATCATCAAAGAACTCACTTGTCTTCGTGCATCTTCAGAACAAGATTGGCATGGGAAACTGCAAATGTCTCCAGTTTTCTAACGTAAAGATTTTGACGGGCAATAGATGGATATGTGTCTAACTCTGAGAAAGGTGGGGGAAAAAAAGCCAGGTAGGAGTCATGGAAATCTACACACATTTTTGACCCTGTCTTTCTGTTACATAACAGATAACATATTATATAAGAATGTCAAAATTCAACAATTTTGAAAAAATCCAAGCAAAGAAAAGGATTCGCTCCGTGACGACTGTATCACAAAGGCCCCATTTCCTGGATCTAATTGCAGCAAGATATGGCAAATATTTACTCACTGACTACCGTTTTGGGTTATAGCCATGTTTTTTGTATATTTACTTTGATCTAAATGGTTAAATACGGCTTTCTCTCATTCAAAGATGGTCTCTCGTATTTTAAGTATGAGTCAGTCAATTTTGCGTCAAATGCGCAGAGTAAATTTAACACCCTGGACGTGATTTTTACTCTGTTTGTGTAAGTTAGTTTAAATAATGGTGCCTGATCCCGATTTTTTCTGTAGAATATCGATGGACGAGGACACCATTGCTAGCTGGCCGCAGGCTATGGGTGTCAGAAATAAAAGAAAATGTCTCATTTGAAAACCCCATGAAAAATAATGTGGCACCAAAGTCATGGATATTATATAGGTGGGTGAAATTCTTCCTGAGTTCTTCAAGAAATATTTTATTTATTTGTTTTCCAGAGATATTCAGGGTATATTTATTGACCCATCCATCTGACTAATTTCTTATCTACCTGCTGGTACTTTACCTACTTGTCTGTCTCTCTATTTGTCTGTTCGTCTGTGGATACCTCTCTATTTGTCTGTCTGTTCGTCTGTGGTTACCTATCTCTGGCTGTCTCCTGTTGGTTTCTCTATCTGTCTGTCTACCTGTTGCTTGTCTACCTGCTTATCTGTCTGTTATTCTGCCTATTATCTACCTGTCCAACTGTCTATTTGCCTGCGTTTGCTTTCTTTGTCTGTTTCCAAATACGGCTTTGGCAAAGAGTCGAGCACTGCACACAGAATGTACAAACAATATGTAATGGACTAGCTCAGATGACAAGTCGGAAATGTATGAGTAAAGCTATTACTATTAAAAAATTGTCGTGTCGTACAAAGATCGGTGGGAAAGTGAAACCAATTCAAAAGATCGTTTATCTTATCTATCTCTAAAATAATGTTTCTCTGCCGGTCTGTCTGCTGGTAGGCTATGCTTATTGGTCTTTATCCGTATATTTATTGATCGGTCTCTATCCATCCGTCCATCTATCTATCCATCCATCCGCCCGTCCATCCGTCCGTCCGTCCCTCCGTCGGTCCATCCATCCATCCGGTCCATCCATCCATCCATCCATCCATCCATCCATATGAATTCCTTTGACACAGAGATCATTCTATTTTTCCTCCTCCTCCTATCCCCTCCCCTTTCCCTCTCTTCAACCGCCGCCCTAAACTTTATTACCGTATCCCGGTGAGTATCGACATTTAGAGACCCTTTAAGTGTTTCTTCCGAACCTGCATTGAAGTAAGACAACATTCAACAGCAACTTATGGACTCGTTCGGAATATCCTTCTGGTCACGTAGTGGTGATCAGCGCTCCGTTCCTTTAGGTGACATTGTGAACTGTCACGAAGAGAGGCATCCTACTCCTTTCTCCACATTGTGGAACACACTGGGTTGTGAATAACTCATACAAGTCCGATTGTTATTGTGCAACTTTTGCGTGTTATAACCATGTAAAACATAGCTAGAGGATAAACTGATTAATTTTCGCTGCATCTCGATTCAAAACACAAGTCACTTTGTGTCTTTGTTCACAAATGTGATTTCAACTATCACGTGGCACACTTTAAGTGCGTACCCAGTTTTGGTGAGAAGCGTTGTTGAGGTTGGAAATCAGGAATTTTGAAATTTTGCCAGGTCAGCGGCGTCCCCGCCTACTCTTCATCAGATTGTTTTAAAACTACCAAGAGTTCTTTAATGTGCGTAACGCACACACGGGACCTCCATTATAAATGTATATTTGCCCTGATCCGAGAAAAGGAAGGCCAGACGTCGGACTTTCTACCTAAGAAGCCGTTCAATCACTGAGAGAGAAAAAAAAGTTCTAATCTTTTTATCTTTCCCATCCCTCGGTAGGATTCAAATTTTGAACCGCGACATAAGTTTTCGCCGAGGAACAGACTACTAGCACTTCGGCTATGGCGACTCCCTCACTTCATTCTTTATCTGCCAGCGCCCAATATGTAATTATTCGTTCACAAAGTCTGCATACTATTAATACACAGAAATCTACATGCCTTTTCTTGTTTTGGTTATTGCATGAGAAAAAAAGATAAAGTGACTATGATCAAAATCAAACACTTTCAAAGGGCCAAGAAAAGCAGAACATTGAAAAAAGTTGCTGTAAAGGCTGTGTCTCTAAGTTTCTACTAGCTAAGATTCAGGGCTTTGATTTAATGAGGTAGGGTCTGGATCGTGCAAATACGTTGTCCAATCAAGCTCAGATCATCCTTGCAGCTCAAATATGGGTAGCGCAACCGAACACCTGTGCCGTGAGTCACCCACAATGCACCCAGTCAAACAGTGTCAGAATTAGACACTCTTCGTCATAGTCTACCTGTCGAAAGCCTTGTCTAAATAATGGCACGTTATGTACGGTATATACCGACGACCAAAGGCTCAGTGTAGCTAACCGGCTAAGTTCTCTGTCCTGTTCCTTTACTGATCAGGGTTTGATTTAGAAACTGACGTCAAGCTAACAACTTGCATGCTGTGCCCGAGCTAATGGTCTGCCATCATGGCAGCATTGGAGTGGTTGCATAAGGGTGACAGTATTTAAAGGCCGCTGATAGGCACAATAAAAAAAAAGTTATCTCCGAGATAACCACCCCAGAGGAGGTTGAAAGGCGTATCAAGATCGTACCGGCACAACAGTTCCGAGATAACCATTTTTAGGTTTAAAGGCTTAATAAGAACGTAGCGGCACAACAGTGTCTAGCGATCACTTTGGGCTGGACAGGCGCCATACTACCCACTCAACCCCAGCGTTGATCCTAACCCCTAACCGTCACCCTTAATCCTTACTTCCTAACCTTAAGATTAAGCGTATCCGCAACCCGAGCCCTAATGGAATATTTTTAAAATATGACGATGTAAGGTGCCATGCCCTATTGATCCGCCTGCGATAGGTAGCTTCTAAGGTATGGTACCTATGAATCCACTTGCATATTTCATGAATGAATAGATGAAATAAATGAATAAATGAATGAATGAATGAATGAATGAATGAAAGAAAGATCCCTAGTCTACACACACACACAAAAAGTTGACGGATAATGATGACAATTAGAGCAACGTAGGCTAGAAAATTTGTCACTCCATCAATTTAATCAAATTTTCAACTTACTAATTCACTTTATTTTGTGTTAGTGACGGGCTGACAATCTATGCCGTGTAATTTAAAATATTACGACGGCAATGATGATGATCTTTCTTTTTCTTTGTTGCTCTGAAGAAGAACCAACAGGGTTAAAAAATTTGGCCAGCTCCATCAGTCTATTCAAGTTTTAACTTATCAGTTCAACAGACTGTTATTTATTCTTTCCATATGCATAACTGAGTTAGTTGTCGGGTCATAGACCATGTCTTAAGTGTTTAAGCCATTTTTATAAAATGATGATGATGATGATGATGATGACAACGAAGAGCCAAGCAGGCTCGAAAATTTGGCCAGCAAGATCAGTTTACTTCATTTACTCAATACCCAGTTTTTCATAATGTTTTTCAACTTTTTTGATGTATTTGATTAGTTGTCGGTAGACAGTCGTCTTAATTTTAAGACATTTTTTATAAAATGATGATGATGACGATAAAAAAAAAATCATTTCATTAACAATTACAGCAAAAACCTTATTTACATTTAAAATTCCTTATTATGTTTTTCTTCATTGTCTTGAAGAAAAGCTGACAAGGTTTTAAAATTTTGATATGACAAGGTTTGAAAATTTTGATATGACAAGGTTTGAAAATTTAGATAGTGATATCAACTTCTTCAATTTCTATCATATCGAGTTCTTCACGTTGTTATTTGCTTCTTTTGTGTATCTGATTAGCTGTTGATAGACAGTCGCCCTATATGTTAAGACATTTATATAAAATGATGATGATGATGATGATGATGATGATGCAGAAACTTTGAACAAGCTACTATGGAGTAAAAAATAAAATATAATTTATTAAGTCTCTGTGTCAAAACTCAAGGAACAACCGCCAAAAAATGATCTCAGTTAAGTCAATGTAATGCCTCACATTGCTTGACAATGTCACAAAGTACAAACAACAAAGGCAACAAAATATGGCAAGGAACTGCTGCAAAACAACAACAACAACAATAACCATTGTCATGGCAAATAACAACATAAAATATCAAAGAACAAATTTATGTCTACATACACTACACACGCTGACCTCAGACTTTCAGTTAGAAAAACTCCATGTTCTATCACTCAGCTCCTTTGTGACATAAAGTTTTAGCAAATTTTGCATCATACATGACCAAATAACAGATCTTCTCACAAATGAAGTTTGGCAGTCTGTATTTCTGAACTAAATTTCTGGAAATTCTGTCACAGTTTAAGTGAAATTGGTCACGGCCAGGAGATCCAAGAGAATGAAACCAAGAGAGTAAGAAGGAAAAATCCAAGCAATATCATCTCACACCATGTTCAGCTGCAATTTGAGTGATAGAACAAGTCTCTCCTGCATTGGCCGCTTCAGCTGTGAAAGGGAATGCTCTTCTGGATCTTAAGGCAACATTGTCCATGGTCATTTATGACTAAAGAAAGCCATCCATCTATCCATCCATACCATATGACGCATGGGAGGCTGTATCTATTAACTAAACTTATATGATACTAGCGGAGTACCCATAGCCTTTGCGGGAGATTTCTTAAAAAAAGGTCAAACCGAAACTGCCGCCCTGCAGCTTAAAGTGTATGGCAAGCGTGTGCACCTCGATGTTCGTATTTTGGATGATTGAATTAAATGTTACTCAAAGAAAATGTGTTTAGTGTTTTGAATGCATCATCCTAACAAATTTACAATTCAATTTATTCAATTTTTTTAAAATATCAAGTTCTACAGAATGCTGTTTGTTTCTTTTCATGTACAGTTATAGTTCATTGCCAACAGTCAGTCCATAGTAAATTTGAGAACATGTCTATACGTGAAAACTTTGACATCAGACTCATGTCATCTGGCTGCATGACATGTATCAAAATAAGGGAAAATAACCATCACCTATCATAAAATAAAATGGAATATGCTTGTCTCCCCTTAACTATACCATGAAAGAGCAGACTTAAAAAGATGGCAGAGACTAGAGATAAAAACCAAAATTGATCAGTGAGCAGCTAAGAAAGTAGCTACTCTAAGACTAGGAACTTAGCGTGTGCTACTAGATTTCCTTCAGTGAGGCACTGTGGAATATCAGTGACTCCAAGGGAAACCATTTTATCACCCATCTCACTAAGGCTCATATCATTTACTGTGCCTCTGAGTGAGATCAGAGCAGATTTGACAAGTTGCCATTGCATTCACACCAAAGGACTATAGGCTTACACCATCTCTCACCCACCCAGCCATGCATTCAGCCAGACATCCATCCAGCCATTCATCCATCCATCCATTCATCCACCCATCCATCCGTCCACTTGATAATTCATTTTATTTCAGGCTGGTTGGGCCAATCCTTATCATGTATCATATTTGTAACACCGATTGCAGTGGATTAAATAGGGTCAACAGGCTCTATCCACATCCACTATTTGAAAAGCAAATTTGACTACAACTAAACATTTTTAAAACCCCTCTTCAGACAGACAGATCTATATACGGAAAGAAAATTCACCCTTCATTTCAACCTGGATTTAGATCAAAACTTGTAATACCTGCTGTAGTTGTTTTTATTGCTCTCAGTAAAACTTGGTGCCTTGACTTATCACAGAATTAATCATGCTGCAAATGCTTTGCAAGATAAAAACAAATAAAACAGAGGAAGAGGGGTTATCATACAAGAAAATCATGACTGTGCCTTCTTTTCCACATCAGACACCCTGTATTCTATGTGATGGCGATTGCTGCCTTGATATATTTGTGCCGGTCAATTCCAGACAATAACTTGATTTTGGTGGGAAAGGAGTTCAATTACATGCATGTATCATCTTCATAAGCTTTTCAAGCCCTTTTCAATGATATCACAATGATTGTAGCTACAGTTTATAAAATATCTGAGTATCCAAAAGAAAACAATAACACAAATAAATACACATATATCAGAATGTTCTGTAAAAGCATGACAAATGAGTATTATTTTGCTATGCAAAAAAAAAGCGGGAGGGAGGGTACTTTTCACATATATGCAGCATCGAGAACAAAACTTCTCAATCCTCTGCTTTTAGAGATTATGCACCAATAAGAACAATAAGTTGATTTAAGTCACAGGCAGTGTCATGAAAGTTCAGATTTTGATAAAGAAACAAAGTAACGTAAACTAAGTGCAATGTACTTGGAATGTTAAATGAAAAAATCTGTTACAGAAGTCTAACATACAATCCTCAAAAATTCTTTCAGAAATATACATCAATGATGATACAGTCCTCATGTCCATTTAAGTCACAGAGAGAACAATAAAATTTCAAGTCTCAAACAAGACAGACTTTTGCAGACATAGTACAAACTAATTCGAAAGTAATATAAACCTGAACAGTCAAGGTTCATCATCATCATATTCTTTACAAAAGAAATGCACCAACAATACAACGTCTCCTTGATAATGTAAGTCACAGACAAATGTTTTTATGACACAATTTAGATATGGATAAATTTATCACATAACACTCTCAGTGTAAGAAACATTGCTACTGGAAAAATATAACACACATTCTGTATCTCTCTTTAAGAAACATATCAATAATGAATACATCTTCTTGTGAATAGTCAAGTTGCAGAAAATACAACAAAATTCCAAATTTTGACAAATAACACATTAGTTTAATGCCATTTCAGAATACTTTGAATAAAAAAAAAAAATCTGTAAGGAAATATAGAACGTTCATAATGCTTTACCAGATAGGCATCAACAATGACAGTGTCTTCTTGTTAATTTCAAGACACAAGAGGTGTAATGGAAGTCCACATACATTATATAACAGACTAGATAAACTTAGATAGCAGAATACTTTGAATATAAAATAAAAAAATCTGGAATTGTCTTAAAAGTAATGAACACAGATTTTTAATCGCTTAAGTCAAAAGGCAGTGACACAAACAATTCCAGGAAGTGGAATGGGAGGATTTGAATACTTTGAGAATGTTTTCAGCAAATCTGGCAATTTCCTGAGACATGGTTTACATGACAGGAGCAATGGCACTTCTCTTCTCTTAAGAAATCCGCTCCACAGGAATATCCATGGCGTCCACAATTTTGTTAATCCTATGCTTGTTCATTCCCATGTCCAAGAATGGCACCCAAAACAGAGGCTGGAGAAACACATTATTATATAGAGATCATGAAATCTGAAAACTGACTAACCGACTGATTTACTCCTATGAGCCAAACACAGCTCCAACTAAGTCTTACAAAAAAGGAAAAACCACTCATGGCTGTTCACCACTGTTCCTTTAGTTTCCTGCTGACCACTGAATCGACCAGGGTCAAAAGGCCAGCCATGTCCCAGTGCCCGCACATGCAAAAGCAAATTTGCGTGGTGAAAGTTTGTACTTTTTGAAAAGGATCATGGAGTGAACAGAATTGCTCTGCATCAAAAATAAGCTAACCAACAAAAAGATAAAATCTTCGACTTTTAACTGGTATGTTTTATTTGTGTATATGATGTCGTGTAGTGCAGTATTACATCATTAAAGTTGACAAAAATAGGCATTGTTGTATCCTTACATGGAGTCTTAAATGGATAATATTCTTCAGTGGAGTCAATAGAATTATTTAAAAATTTCATATTTATAAAGTAAAAACATTACTCTTTCACTCCTCTCAATGTGGGCTTTACTGCCGCCAGAGTGTGGGTTTCAAATACCCAACTGCTAAATTCCACACATTTACGCTGGCCCACCTACAGTGGACAGGGCTGGGCAGGGCTGCATTGCCTGAGTGTCCGTTGATGAAGTTGTGTATAATCTCAGTAGTATGAGGACAAAATCGAACATAACTCAGTTTCTAAAACTGGGGCCATAAAGCGAGTTTTACACAGTGGAACAATGAGAATACTAATTTGTTTAAAACCAATTTTAGAAATTTTGATCGGCAAATAAAAGGGATTCTGACAAAAAATGGTCTCGATTTACACTGACTTTAGAGACAATACCATGTAATTTTAAATTGCATTGTGTGAAATAATCCAAACGAACACATGAATAAAACTTATATGGCCGAACACACGGATAACACGAGAATCTCAAGACAGCCACAAAACAATTTTAGTTGCAGTAAATACTGCAGACTAATGGGCTGATAGAGGTGACATCACAGTGGAAAATAACCAGTAGCATGGGAAATTCATACTGCGCACCTTGGAGGGGAATCCCCCTGGGCTGTCACTTTGAGTGCTGATTTATGACTCGGGTGGCTGACAACTAAAGGAATGCCTCAGGCTGGTTTGAACAGCTGTGCACTGTTTCAAACGCAGCTGATTTCTTTCTTAGCACTTTCAAAGGATAATAATTCCTAACTCATAAATATTCTTATGACAATGAATTTGTTGTGATTCAAACAGTCACAGAGCAATGAAATGCCCTTTAAATTGTGGTCACAACAGAAATGACCTCGATAGGTAATGTAGATCACTGTGAACTGAATCAATTAAAAAACATTTATAAATCTTTTCAGAAATGAAATGAAAATGATTGTTCTTACCCAAACCCAATGATTTACTTATGCTCCCATTAGCATTAAGAGAAAGTAATTGTGGTTGTATGCGAAAGTTGCTCCAAAATGATTCCTGGTGGTTGGATTGCAGCTCTCGATCTAAGGTTCAACCTTCAAATTCTGATGGGTGCCAACATTTTGTCCTTGGGAAAGACAAGCTGCATACATTTCCTGGCTCAATCCAGGTTAAATTGGGTATTCAACTAAAAACAGTGAATGCAATTATTAGACTGATAAGGATATGTACCTAACAGGCTGCCGCTTTGTATGTTCTCAGAAAGCTGAGAATGTCTGGGAAGGTCTTCATTTTTGTTTTATCTGTCAAGCTAATAATAGAGTGCAATGTGCTCAGAATTCATGATATAAATGCTTTCTTTCATTATTGTTTGGTCAATGAAAGTACCTATTTATGATGACTGCTTTGTTTTTTATTTCTTTCACAATATTACCTGATATGTCCTGCAAATATAACTGTGGGGTAATTTTACAATGTAGAATGAATATGTATACAAGTCTGGGAAAATGTCCGAAACAGATCCAAAGTGAAGATGGCTGAGATAGGTTAGGCTCTATTTTTATTTTGAAATTAAAAAATTTTTTTTTTTAATATGTATGTAGACTTTCAATGCAACGCTAAGAAAGTAGGATTATCTTGGCTTTAAGTACATGCCTATTTTGGTAAGAAGAAATATTTTGAGTAGAAATTGGGAGTTTGGAAATTTTGCCCAGAGAGTGGCATATGCACCTACTTTCCATCCGATGTTAACTGCTATAGATTCTTCAATACATGCGTAACATACACACAAGACCTCCAAAATATATTTGCCCTTATCTGAGAAGGCTACAAGTCCAGCCTCCCTCTCCAAGAAGAGAGGAGATCATTGAATCATTGAAAAAAACTTGCAGGTTCTAAATTTTCCTCATCCCCTGGTAAGATTTGAACTGTGATACTTTCACCAAGAGGCAGACACCTTACCCCTCAGCCATGGTGCCACTCAAACAATAAAAAAATAAAATAAAATAGAACAAAACAAAACAAAAAGGATGAAATGCTATTGAAAAATTACTGTTTGGTGCAGCCATATTTAAAAAAACATAAGTGATAAAATACCCAGACTATTATTTACTGCTTCCCCCTTCCATAGTCCCAGCATCTACATACATGTATGTCTACTGTCAGGATAACATAGTAATAGGATAGAAGAAAAACTTGCAGACAGCACTCACCAGGTTCACAATGCAAGCAAATGGAATGATAAGGGGAAGAAAGCCTGATGAGAAAGCCCACACCTGTGGATAAAATTTGAGATCAACCCTCTAAAACACTTTTCATTTCTTTCATTCTTTCATTTCATGCTAAAATGAATCCATGACATCACAATTTCTGGTCTCACAAGCTTCAATTTTATTATATGCTGCCTGTGAATATTTCATTTATCTGTATTACTAGACTTTTATATTATATTCTAAAGGACATCAAAGGATTGAAAAAAAAACACTCAAAACTTTTTTAATGTTTCAGACTAGTGACAACAAAAACACAAAACAATCATAAAATAAAGCTCTCACGTTCTATTGTGCTACAGCTTAAGCTTAGCCCTCAAGCAAGCCCTGACCAAATGGCACATACTATCCCATCATAAGTACACAACAACTGTACTGACACCAAAGAAACTTTAATAAAATGATTTCTCCTTAACCGTTATGCATGACTGATTTTTTGAATCAATCAAAGAGACAGGGATGATGATAAAGACGATATGACAAGAATTTTGTAACATTCTCGAAAGACTGCACTCAAAAAACATTTCATTTAAACTTCCTATCATTGTCTCACCTCGGCTGTCTTTCCTTTCAGTCTGATTTCTATGATATCCAGCCATTCTGCTCTGGTGTAGACAAAGACTTGAATGAAGGCTGAGTTAATCTCCAATTCTTGCTAATGTGAGGAGGATAAAAGAAGGACAAATGAATAGCTGATAAGAGTGGTTGTACAGTTCACTGTGTCAAATGTTTGTTTCAGTAAAGTGTTTTCATGAGAATGTGCTTCATTTCTGTCACAATACAACTGCATTGATAATTTCAACTCTCAGAACCAAACGCAAAATATATCTCCTATTTGACACTGAGAGAACAGGAATGTTTGCTGTGCAGCCATGAAGTGAGCCAGACATCAGAACTGGGCTTCGTTGAGAAACTTTGCTGAGACCAAGAGATCCCAGCGGTCAATTCTGAATATGAACTTCTTAATACCGAAGAGTTGTAGTTGAATAATTCTTCCATCAAAATACAAGATATCCATTTCCTTTCCAGTGACACTCAACAACTGACATATAATAAAAAAATGACACTCAAGAACGCCAGATATAAAAAAAACTGACATCAAATTCATTTCGGCTAAATACACAACAGTTTGAATTTCATTACAACCAGACAGAAGATTCCTTTGACAGTGAAATATATTTTTCAGAAATATACACCTTTAATCCTCCTGATCCTCAGCCTTCACTTAAAGTTCTTAATCTCTCTGGCCTAGATTTATTGATTAATTTCCTGAAAATCCCTACTTCACACAAGATCTTTCCCTTACTTTACGGACATCCCAAAAGGCGCCATTGTTTCCCTCACTGATGACTTTTGTTATTGCTGAAAGCACGGCTTCCAAATTAGTCTTGTTTGAGTCACTCTGCAGATTCCACCTGAAAATTCAAACAGATTTTTTGTTACTTAAACCCCAAACTGGTTGTCATTGCCATACTTCGGACTTAATCTCCATTATTCAAAATAAACTGCAAAGAAAGCAGACAACCTATGTCCAGTTATGAATAGGGATAAAAAGCTAAAATTAATGCATGTGATACCATCCAAGATCACATACATTTAACAAAATCCTGGAGACTTTTAACCCACTGCAGATGATTGTTTCCCTCCTTTACATAGCCAAGACTAACAGCATGCACTATACAATTCTATCCAGTTTGATCTCAAAACAATTATAACCATTTTCTTTCATGCATAACTTCTCTAATATCCTCTTCACACTACGGTCCATGTCTGTCTTCCAGAGTTGTGGTCTATCCATTAGCCACATTCCCTGTAGAATCCATCCCAAGACTTGTCTAGACTTGTCTAGTGATCCTGCCACATGTACTTGGCTTTCTCAATGTATTTCATATTCAGTGCCTATTTCTTTTTTTTTCAGTCATTATTCTTTGAGAACCTTCTCAAACATCAACTGATGAAGACAAGATGTTTCAGTATTTAACTTCAACTTTATGAATCAAAATGCAAGGGTTTTTGTTCTTTGTTTTTCTTAAGTCTTTCAATCCAAAGAAAGGATTATCTCAGCTTTAAGAAGTTGCCAATTTTTGCTGAGAAATTTTGTGGGTAGAAATTTGGAATTTGGAAATTTTTGCCCGGACAAGACAGCGGCACGCAGCCTACTCTTTCATCGATTTTGAACTGCCAAGGGTTCTTTAACCTGTGTAACGTACACATGGGACCTCCGAAATATATTCACCCTTATTCGAGAAGGCTAGACGTCGGGCTTCCCTACCCACAGGAAGCCAGGGGGCTGTTGAGTCACTGAAAAAATGCAGGTTTTTGATCTTCGTGTCCTTCGATCCCCCGATGCAGGACCCACGAGTCGATCCCGGCCCGTTTTCTTCGTGGGCAGACGCCAAACCACAGAGCCACTGCGTCCCCCGTAGCGTGAGTAAACGGGAGGCCTCTCCAGATATAGAGTATATATAAACATAGCAAGTTAGGACATTTACATAATAGACCTAAAAACATAATAATATGGATTTATCTCAGTTCAAACGGTTTAATATAATGGCTTAAGAACATGGTTTTCTATAATGATTTGCTTGTCTGAGTGCAGAAAAGTGTGCATTATGTTTTTTCAGTGACAGGAGAAGAAAAAAACAGGAGAAGCAAGGAAAAAAGATGAGCTCTATTTGAAAAAAGAAAAAGGGAAGGAAAGATGAAGTTTCACCCTTTTGTCCAAGATGATGATGCCAACTCGGGTGGCAGAAGTTACAGCCGAGGTCTTTATTAAGGCTGGGAACAAAATTTATCACACACAGCGCTGACACTATCACATTGACCATCGTATCATTCATTCTTATCTCACCCATGCAATCAATAATCATTTCTAATGCATTGCCTCAGACGCAAGCTTACTCATTGGTACAGTAAATTCAGTTACAGCCATGACAAGTTGTCTTGAGTATGTGGTCGTCTGTGTGCATCGGATTTTGGCCTGAAATCCCACATGAGGGCATACAGGTGAACTAAGTGCCAAGCTGCCCTTTGTCGTTCGTGAATGTTAACCACAATCAATAACAGCTCCTACGAGAAACGATTTCAGCGAGAGCAGTCAAATGTGCACTGGCTTTGGTTATATACTGTCATGCTGAACTGAGCAATAACAAACAACACACACAAAACAAAACTTCTATAAAGCTCCTCTTTCACCCAAAATGGAACGTAAAGATAAATCCTTAACAGGTACAAGTTAAACACTGTAACCATAGTAAAGTTGTAAAAAAATAAATGTAGCACCATTTAGAAAGAGGAAGACGGAAGAGAGGGCATCTGAATAGTACAGTATGCTGTTTTAATCGATTTCAGTTAATGTGTCTTCTTCGTGCATATACCTGACACAACTAGCCTTTATAAGTAACAAATGAATCTCATATAATAAGTGCGAGTTTGTACGTGTATGTGTGATTGATGATCGCAAACGCTAAAATCCAGCCTAGTACATCTTCATGTACATCATGCCACGAAAATATTAAACCAGCGCATAGATTCCCTAAGCACGTCTGTTTAAAGTGCTCTCGTTTACTCCTCTCAAGGGCCTGTCGAGTGATGGCTCTTTCCGCGAGGTGTACCTGACCCAATGCCACATTCATCATCTTCTTCTGGTCTGCATCTTCATAGACTCTTGGTTGGTTCTTCGACTCTGGTATGAGCTCGCACTCTGTCAAACCATTTGTGGTGTAGAATACACAGGAGACACCCCCTGTTCAAAATGTTCATCAGATCCTTGTTGAGCTGGCATTGCTTACTCTCCTTAATATTATGTCAGTGCTATACATGAGCAAAGCTTATTTTAGTAGCATCTGTTAAAGCCCACGGTTTTACCAGGATTGTTTGCTAGGCTGTGTTCAAGTCGGAATATGTCCGTGTAATATTTACCAGCTAATGAGAAGATATCCCAATCAAGATGGTCCCTGGACAGGACACGATTTATGATGTCAGCCTGTACATCTGTTTTGTCTGGGTCCACCAGTATTTTGTGGATATCTCTAGATATCGCATTCATCAATGTGTGAGACTGTTACTCTAACAAACAAGATAAACGATGGACTGAAGGCAGACAAAGATAACGTAAGACAAGAGAAAACAAACTGCCATGAAATAAATACCGATATTTGTCAGAGCTCAGGGAAAAAAAAGAAGAAAGAAAAAAAATCAGAAAAATAATTACGATAAGGGAAAAAGGAAGGCGAGAAGGGGTTGATATATTGCTGTACTTATTTCTAGAGCAAATAACGAAGTCACATGGATGAGGAAGGAGGGAAAAGATACATTTGTTTTTACAGACATATGGCATGTATTGGGGTAAGAAGAGGTGGTTTTGGATTTAAAAAATTTGACAGTGGCGAAAGTGATTGCAAGTTTTTGATCCATGAGACTCGGGAGACAGATGGACAGTGATGATGAATTTGACAAGAGTATTTCCAGCGACAGCTTTCCGTATGTGTGCCGATATCATGTTTTATGCTTTATTTATTGATTTTTTTTCTTTCTTCCTTGCACAACCATATACATACTAGTATAACTAGATCCGGCGCGCATGTGCAGCTCTGTTGGCCGCAATGGTCTTAATAGAGCGATATTCGCGCGGCTGAACTGTGGCGGGGAAAAAAAAAAACACTGAAAACATGGGGCGGGTAAGAAGTTTTATGACTAAAACTCTTCGCCATGAGTGACAGACTCAAAACATTTAGAAACTTTTCAACTTAGATGCCCTCCGAATAATAAAAGTAGTGTTTTTGATTAAATTATGAGTAAATAAACAAATAAATGCATGTAATACATGTACCAACAGTTGATACGAAAAGGACACTAAAGGAAGGCATTCTCAAATTTACCATATACTAGGCCTGATCAGTGAGTCAGTCGAAAGGAAAAGGGCAAGGAAGTAAGAAATGAAAACATGGATGATTTACAACAAAAGAGGTAAAGAAGAAATAGAGGAAAGTCAACTTATTTGTTGCATGAAAAAAAAAAAAAAGCGCATCTTAGTTGCTCTCACTCCAGTGTGAAAAACGGACCAGAATTTAAGTTTTCTTTTTCTCATCCTTCTTGATCTTTTCATGCCTATCTCTCGAGCATACTGAGTGAATTAACAGCCACATAAGAGAGTGCGATTTTTTTTTCGTGGCAAAAGAAAAATAAAATCAAGAAAAAGGTGACGAGGATAGACAAAAAAAAAAACTTTGCTTGAAGAGCTAAAGCAGATGATATGTTACAACGGAACTTCGATCTAGAGACTCTATCACATCCTGAAAATGAAATGAAAGCAACTAAACTTCAAACAACAATATGTGCTATTATGACGACCTAAAGTGCTTTGCCATCTCCTTACATTTTTATAGTATCCAAGGTTATATGAATGTGTACGCAAGCATTTACTCCACCACATCTAACACCAACAGTAAATGGGATCTTGTTTGTTAATGTTGAACTATGTCTAGGTCCATCTGGTTTTCTTTCTTCGTATATGTTTTTACAGGAGCACCGCATTTGTTTTCTAGGCACACATTTACAATTCAAATAAGTTGACTTCCTTCGTTTCTTTTTTATCTCTTTTGTTTTAAATCATCCGCTTTCGACTGACTCACTGATTACCATCAGGCCTGTGGCCCATGTGGTAAATTTTAGAAGGCCTTCCTTTAGTCTCCTTTTCGTATTTAATCGTTACTATTACAATTTTTTTATTTATTTTCCCATAATTTAATCAAAAACACTACTTTTATTATTCGGAGGGCATCTAGGTTGAAAAGATTCTAAATGTTTTGTCTATCAGTCATAACGAAGAGTTTTAGTCATTAATTTCCTCCCCACCCCGTGTTTTTAGTGATTTTTTTTTTTCTGTTCGCGCCTCCTTCCCCAGTGCAGTCGGGCCCCACACAACGCCCACGCTCGGAAGTTTTCCCTGGGTGCCGGGGCTATTACACTAGTATGTCTATGGCACAAACAAAATAATGACATGCGACAATATCCCTGCCAATATTTTGTTTTCTTCAATACAGTAAGATTACTCCTTTTTCTTCTCAATAAATCCAAGAAAGGGGTGCGGATTTATTTTTTAAACGCACTTGAGGATATAATGAAAAGCTTTATTTCTTGATACCCTTTCTAATGTGTACCTCAACTTTGTACCCATGGCTCCATATTATAGCCAACTACTTTTCTATGACACCCCTCTGACTGGCAAAAATATGACGAACTGCTGCCTTCCGATGTGGAGCTATTAGGAGGGCAGAACAGGGAGGGAGACATGTTGACTGACACTGTGAAGTTACGTACTAAAAACCGTTTTTTATTTATTTTTATCTATTTATTCTACAATCTTACCTTTATTTATTTATCTATTTCTTTTTTATCCCCCTTTTTTGGGTTGTTGCTGTTGTTGTTGTTGTTGTTGTTGTTGTTGTTGTTGGGTTTCCAAGAAGCCGCTGAGATAACCACCCGCAGGAGGTTGAAAAACGAAATCTGTAAGGTAACTGTAACGTTATTAAGGCAGAAAAAATAGTTTTTCTTTTTAAGCATAAAAAAATCAAACTCCATTGGCTGATAGATACATGTGGGATGAGGATAAACCAGACTTCAAGTAAAGTTGAGCCGTTTTGAAAAACCAAAGGTAAACTTTGGTAACATAATTTTCTGGCATTGGAGAGATAGATCTAATTAAGACAGGTCCATTCATTTGCATCTACAGACAGAAGGTCAGCCTAGCTATTGCGCATGCGTATGACGTCATACCGCGGGAACTCCAGAGTTAGGATTAGGGTTAGGGTAGGGTTAGGGTAAGGATTAGGATATATATAATAACAATAACTTATTTAGATCGATCTAAATCTAGATCTTTGAATAAAAAAAAAATGTCATGTTTGACCCGGTTTCCCATGTAAACATAGCTGATTGCCGTTTCCGCACACGCGCATTAGGCCGGCTGACCTTCTATCTGCAGACGCATATGGTCCATTCAACAAAAGCAATAAAAGGCTTATGGATTCTAAAACTACTGAATACATCCATGTGAAATTTGGCACACAACATTGTTGTATAAAGATCTGTGTTTCTATTCATATAAACCCGAAAAAGGCTTACTATGTTTGACGTTATCCTAAAAAGACGATAATAATTGAATAGTGAAGTGTTTGATACGAATTGTACGTTCGATAGAATGATACGTTCATAACACCAAACACGTTTTCTTTGAGTAACATTCAGTTTAATCATCCGAAATACCAGCATCGAGAAGTGCACCCTGCCATACACCTTAATAAATGACAGGGCAGTATCGGTTTGACTTCCCACAAAGGCCATGGGTTCTCTTCTATAGCTTGTAAACTTTGAAATGGTTCACTCTGATCAAAGAAATCGACCGTTTCTGATGAAGTCTGAGAAACGAAACGTTGCATGCGCTCCTATATCTGCAAGAACGTTGTGAATCTTGTTTTCAATCCGACAGATGTGTTCGCGATAGTGAATTCCCCTGTTTGCGATCTATAAAATATAAACCTGAAATTCTTGCACATCTCTATACGAATATCAGAAGGTATACATTAATTTATTGTTGTTGTCTTCCGTGTTCACTGGTGATGCAAAAATGTGCTTCAAACTCACGCCAAATTTTCGTCGTATTTTCAGAAAGCAAAGGCGCAGCTTGTCAAAATGTAATATGGTTCACATTGAATCTCAGGGTTGTGCGCGGAATGCTGCTGTGCATATGTTACACAATGCTTTTATTCACATCTTATTTTATCCCGTGAATAGAATGAATTGACGGTTTAAGTGCCACAGCTGTGTTAAAAAAAAAAAAGTTATTCTATACAAGACAGAAATAGTCGTTCATTCATTCATTCTGTATTTAGTTAATTAAGTAGGAACTGGTGTCGCAGCAGCGAAAAAGTAGAACTCAGGAAAACGAAATGGTGCTGCACTTCTATGGCCACAATTAAAAACTTCCTGCTTAGTGTTGAAAAAGAGAAAACACACACACACACACACACACACACACACACACACACATCTGTCTACAGTAAAAACACAAGAGTTTCCCGAAATTCCCTCCAGTTATAGAGCTATTGAAACGTAATAATTGCGTGTAATTGAGGAAGAAAACAAAATTAAATATTGTGAGAAAAACGGCGTGCCCACCCTGTTCAATCTACCACCATTGTGAACTTGCTTGATTTTGCCGAATCGAAAGACTTTTACAAGACTTGATATATAACTTCATCTAGTACATTAAGTGTGCTTTTTGAATGAAACTAATAGAATATCGGTCGGAATTAATAACAGCATTTAGTTCAGGCGTCAACATTCACTAAGAATCAGATTGTGTATTGGCATCATCGTTTCGATCCGATGAGTCAGAATATATGCACGAAATCCGAGATAACCACTCCGGAGGAGGTTGAAAGGCATGTATAGACCGTAACCGTAGGGACGAAGTACATATAGATCTAACCTCAGTATATGATGTCGCGACGTTAGTGATAATTAATACAGAAAGTGCGTAGCAGTATAAATTATTTTGCTTGAATATTGGTTGTTTGGGGGGGGGGGGGGGGGGGGGGGGGGGGGGGGGGGGGGGGGGGGGGGGGGGGGGGGGGGGGGGGGGG
>JBCEWB010411125.1:0-20448 GCA_039654565.1 Peronia peronii | reverse complement strand
CTATTTTAACCTTGTCCATCGTATTCGGCATGTTCAAATTAGAGGAAAACAGTGAAAAAAAATCGACTTTTTCAAATGGTTGCCATGGCATCTTGGCCATGCCGCCATCTTGGATTTTGGCATCTCTAAAATGACTAACTTCAAAATCGTTCTAGTCCGCCAAATTTTCACAAAACTGGATAAAACTTTGTGAACATCTTTTTTGACATAATATCTAAAACGCTACACATTTTCAGCCGTTTACATGCAATAGAAAATTTTCTAGAATTTTTTGAAATAAAATTAATAGCAGATACATAATTATAGACCATGGGTAAAGAAGGAAAGATAAACGGGAGGATGGACGGATAGGTGGGCAGATTGCTTTTCCTAATGGCCTAGCGGTTTCAAAAGCAAAGTGAACTTCGCCACATCAAATGAGCTCTCAATGATTGCTATCCAACTTATGCTGTCAATTAACCACGTAACGATACTCGTAGAACTGAAGACCACATAGATATTTAAAAAAACAATTTGTCTAACTTCATTACAAAAAAACACACAAAATGCACACCCACAGCCCCCCCCCCCCTCCACACACACATACATGCACACACACAGAAACAAAGAGTAAGAGAGAGAAATAGAGAAAGAAGTGATCTGGCGAATTCTCAGTGTTCGTTAACAAATGTGGACCTAAGAACTATGACGTTTTTAATTATATAAATGGCAATTGTTGTTACAAAAGCAGCAGACATACACACACACACACACACGCACACACAACATACATATACAGATACAGGGCTTTGGGGAGGGTTCAATATTTTTCATTTTAGTATGCGGGCGTTGGATCTCTTTAAATCCTATAAAAAGCCACATTCTCTCAGCTGTGATAAGCCTCGTCACCAACTGATTCTCAGCTCCATCAGTTCACAAACCGAACCATTTTCTCTTCATGGTGAGTATTTGATTTCGATTTCATTTGGTCCCGCACCTTTACCAACTCTGTATGAGTTCAGTCTTCCCTGGAATAGTTTACCTGGAGAAAACACAATTTAATGTTCGATACGTTTTTTTCTCCTTAAATATGACTTCATTCATTCCCTGAAAGATAAACAAACAATTAAGTAAACAAATGGAGAGCAAGTTTACCACTGATTTTGTATCAATGATGGCGAACTGTGGATAGTTCGTTCGTTTACGATCATGAGGGAAAAAAAAAAACAAAGCGAGGTAGTTTAAAGCTTTTTTTTTTTGTTTTGTTTTATTTTCCCCACTATATTTGAGACTCAGTAGTATGAGAAGACAGGGAGAGCAGAATTATGGCTATGGAAATGAGATGCTTCCGCAAAATTCTCGGCATCACATTCAGAGATCGCATTACAAATGAAGAAGTTAAGAGGCGAATTCAGAATGAAATTGGGTCGTATTCTAATCTCCTAGCTAATGTTAAGTGCCGTACACTGGTGTGGTATGGCCATGTCACGGGATCTTCAGGCCTTGCAAAGACGATCTTGCAGAGTACCGTTTCAGGAGGAAGGAGAAGAGGCAGAAGAGATGGGATCACAACATACGAGAGTGGACGGGTCTGGAGCTTAAGGACACCTTGAGAAAGGCAGAGAACAAGGAAGAATGGAAGAATCTGGTTATTAGATCTTCAGAGGCGCCCCAAAGGACAACTGGTCTGCGGGAGCGATGATGATGATGATGATGATGATGATGAGTATAAGAAAAACAGCCACTTAAAGGAACGCTATGCACAGAATTATGTTTAACTTGAGCAGAGCGTTTGAATTTTGGGTTACACAAGAATGCGGTATGAGGAAGTAAAAAAAAATGAATTCCTAATCTTTATAATTTATCTGATACGCTTTCAAAACAAATTATTCATTAAAAAATGTTCTGAAAAACTAGCATTTGATCGAATTTAGAAAACGGCATACCTTTATAGGAAAGTTTATTGGAAAAAAAAAAAGGAAAGAAAAAGGCTAACAAAAGAGGAGAAAAATGTGTATAAATAAATACATTTTTTAATTTTAGTTGCCGTGACCTTTCATTTATTAAATAGTCATTCATGGCAGGCACTCTGACGCACTCAATTCTCAGATTATGTTTCGGTTTTTGTTTTGTTTTGTTTTGTTTTGTTTGACAGTTTACAAAGATCTGAGATGGGAATTGTAGACATTAGCTGCATTTTTGTGTAATGCTGATGACATTTACCATTTTAGAACTTCTATATAGACTATAATTGTTCCTGCACTCAAGCATAGATGTTCAAAGTTCCATTCATAGGGACAATATACCAATTTAGTCTAACTTAAATTCCGACAACACTGTTTACTTACAGTTACTAGTTCGGGGATTAGCATCTATCAGCAACTTTCAAAGCGTCGCAGGACAAAACATGTGTAAGATAAAAGACAAAGCGAGAGACTATTACTTCATCATCATTATTTTCAGTAAGGAAAGGAAACGTTTTTTTTTTAAATCTTATTTTTAGGTATTAAGTTTCGCCAGTCATAATCCATGAGAGTCATCGAGTTAAAGTCCTCTTTGAAGTCGTATGAAGAATTTTGAAATAGTGACCAAAGGACGCTGTAATTCGATTAAGTTCCGATGCACGTATCTTAAACAAAGTGAACACTACTCACTCATCACACTCTTCCACTACTGAAACCCTCAGAATGACAAGAGAACTCCCGATACACTGGGCAAGAGTTGATGATTGCCAGGCATTCTCATGTTCTGGAAAGTCTGTCAACATAATATTGGGAAATAACATCATCTTGCGTAAAGGTGTTCTGTTCTACGTTTTTGTCTTTTATTTGTTTGTTCTTTTCCAGATGAGGGTAGTTTTGTTCCTGGCCGTGATTCTCCTTGTGGGTGGGCTGGCTCAAGCCACTCTTGAGAAGAGAGACTATGGCACATGTTTACAAGCATGTTGGTCTGGATGTGATGTAGCTTTTGCCTTGCTTCCCGCCGGTTCCGGCCTGAAAAAGGCATGTAAAGATTCATGTCCTGACAGCTGCAGTTGGACCAAGAGCTGGTAAGTAATTTGAAAACGCATCACGGTTACATCAACATCGTCCGGATGGAGACCTGAAGGACATTATTCCAACAATGTCTTGAGAGCTTTCCATATATCACTGTCCTGTGTTTTCCATGTCATAATCTGATCTCTGTGTAACATGTTCATCTTGTATCACGAATCTTCGTGTTCTCTCATTTGACATCACGACATAAATTCTAAGTGGTTTATCATATGGTCTTTCCAGATTCGCTCTCTCCGTGTTGTGATTGTTTTCTACGTAACAGGGACGGACAATTCCCCACAATGTTTTTGGTCTGGACAGTCTAAATACCGGTCTACATGGACGCAGCCATGCACGTTTGTTAAAAAAACCGGATTGTTAGAACCTGACAAAGTCACTTTTTGGCGGGGTCTCGTTGTTTTTAACTCCAGTATTGTATTTGTAAGATTCGAGTATCGAGAGAAAGCGGACTGAAAACGTGTTTCAAATATTTTAACGATGTTCTGGAACCTAGAAGTAATCACTTAATTAAGAGTTGATGATGGAAGGCTACAAGATATAGCGCATTTGTAGAGTCCAAAGGTCGAACAAAAAGAAGAAAACCAAGAATAATCCGAGATGAGAGAGGAATAGAGGACATAAAAATTTGAAGAAGTTGAACTGCTGGTCATAGATAGAGCAAAATTTAGGGTTTTGTCTCCTGCTCTAGTCTGCCATGTTTGACGCGGGAAGATAATACAAATCCTTTACAACTAGAATGGAACTCGTTCAAATCAATGATCTACTACTATCAAGTGGACAGAGAAGAATAACTAAAAAGACACGTAAACAAGACTGGCATTTTCTTATCCCCCAGTTCTAATAGAAAGGTCAGCCTGATTTTCATGTACTCCAAGTTTGAAATCCTGAATGTAAAAACTAGGAAGCAGACTATCTTCTGTCACTCCAGGTGAAACAAATGCAACGATGGCATTTAACGCTCTAATTTTGGGTCGGAATTTATTTGCTTTGGTTGTGGTTTCTGTAAGTAAGGATTTTAAAATTAATGGAAGGTTTGGTAATGGTGGCAAAACAGACTAAACCATTGCCACATGCACACCAGAAACTCCTTTTCTCAATCTGAAAATAGTTAGGCACTGCAGTGAGGACAGATGGTTGTCATTGTTAACCAAATGTGGCTGTCGGGTTGCTGTTCTGTGACGGTTGCCTTATTGTTTGAAAGCAAAACCAGGGGCTGAAAGAGGCCATATTGTTGATCTGCCACTTCTACTTCAAGGGCTCTTGATAGTCATAATGCTTTATTATTTTTAGTTGTCTAACGAATATTACATTGGTAATAATTTTCACTTTTCTTATCATTCCACAGAGTTCAATGTCTCCCCAAGAAGCCAGTCTGGGCTCAGAGACGAATGTCACCATGAATTTAAATAAAGTGGTGCATAATTGAAGGAATTTTGTTTGCTTATGTTTTATTTTTTTTCTGAAAGTTCTTTTATTGTTGTTGTTCGATGCTGTTGTATTTCTGGTCTCAGACGTTATTCTAAAAGTTGTAGTTTTTATTCTCATTATTATCCCTGTTATCGTTAACCTGTTACTATTGTGGAAATCAACCTTTTATATAGGAGGTACATAGCACTTATATGCTCAGATTAACCTATTCTACTGGTCCTATTGGCTTCAGATTTTGCAGAAGTGTACATATGTGCTCTATAATATCGGGGAGTTTTTCCATAGTTTTTCAACAAAATCACATATTTTATAAGTGTGGGGCGTAGTAAGGCTGTCTTCGAACATCAAAATGGAGACAGACACTCTTTGATTTCGAGCAATGATTTTCTATGACTGCAAAAGGAATATGACTGCCAAGGAATGTCTGAATCAGCTAACAGCAACATTTAGAGAGTCTGCCGCTTCCAATCAATTGTTTATAGATGGTGTCAGGAACTTTTACGTGGCAGAAAGGCCATCAAAGTAGACCCATCCACTGGAAGACCCGTCTCTGAGACTACAAATTAAAACATGGAGGCTGAACGAAAGTAGATGGATAGAGACAGGAGAATAATATATAAGGAAATACAGAAGAAACTTGGCCTTTCATCCCTGACAATCATACAATATTACATGAACAATTAAAGCTAAGGAAAGTCTGTGCTCAGTTTGACCCCATACATTTACTGAGAATGAGAAAAGGGCTAGGGTTGAGTTTTGTCATAACATGCTCAGAGAATATGATGAAGGCCGGTCAAAGTTGGGGTACAAAGTCATGACTAGAGACAAGACATGGGTGTATGTTGGGTGTGCACTGAAGATGCTCATCTGTGAAATTCAAGCGATTTTAAGACTAAAAAAAAAATAATTTAAAAGTCTTAAAATCTCAAAAAGCATACACTCTATAGGGCTCAAATTTGGCACACACATTCTCTGATTATTAGTCTGGGCAACAGGCTATTTGGTATAGTTGTACTCAGTAGTAAAAATTTTGACAATTTTTTTTTTACAACCTGTATTTTATTGGTTAGCACTGAGTGTCAATTTTTGAAAAATTTATATAAAGATAAGTGTAAAAGGACAAAACTAACCAGCTTATTGCCTCAATATTAGCGTAAACTAAATTTTGACATCCATAAACAACCCTGTAGATAAAGTAGTTTTTGAAATTTTAAGACTCTACGATTAGTGTTTTTTTCAAGATGGCCGCCGTTTCCATGGAAACCATCTTTTGTTTTTTTAAATTTGAAAGTGAAAAACATCTTTCCCAGTCATACACAACAACCTGTCAAAGTTTCCCTTCATAGTCTGGTGAAATAACAATCTGAAATTTTCACCCGCTTACCCCCTTAAATGATGCTTGAACAGGTAGGTTTTAAGACCACTTCTGAATTGTCCTTCTGAGCTAGCAGTTCTTAATGATTTTGGACGTGAATTCCATAACACTGGTGAATAATTTATAAAGGCTCTCTCTCCAATTTCCTTATTTGTTCTGGGTGGTACTTTTAACAAAATTTCATCACATGACCGTAGATGATGTGTAGCGTTCTATCAGATTTGAAAGATAGAGAGGAGCAGTATTATTGAGGCATTTATAGCATAGGACTGCGATTTTATAATCAATCCTAGCTATCACTGGAAGCCAGTGCAATTCAATTAACATGGGGGTGACATGCTCTTTGATTGATCTTTTTAATACTAGTGTCGCAGCTTTGTTTTGGAACCTTTGCAATTTATTTAAGTTATCATAAGTAATGTTGTTAAGGAGAGCATTGCAATAATCGAGTCTTGAAAAAATGAATGATGATATTATTACTTTAAGACTGTGTTCATTTAAAAACCGTGACATTTGGCCGATTCTTCGTAGCTCATAAAACATTTGTTGACACATGTGATTGACTTGAACCTCCATGGATAGTTTGGAATCAAAATACACTCCAAGATTTTTTTGCGTTATCACTATATGTAATAGATCCTGCCCCAGGCATATTTGTGGCATCTAGGCAGTTGTTGCTAGGATTTATCAGTAAAAATTCAGTTTTATCTTCATTTAATTTAAGTTTGTTTGAGGTCATCCAGGTGTTAACATCATCAATGCAATTCTGAATTGTAACAACGAGGGATTGTGCATTGGATGGTTTTAAGGACTGATAGAGTTGCATATCATCCGCGTACATGTGATAATTTATGCCATGTGCATTGATCACAGAACCAAGTGGTCCTGTGTATAGAGTGTACAGTAAAGGACCTAGTACGTTCTTCTACATGTCGTAAGACTCGTCACCAACTGATTCTCAGCTCCATCAGTTCACAGACCGAACCTTTTTCTCTTCAAGGTGAGTATTAGATTTCAATTTCAATTGGCCCGGTACCTTTTCTAACTGTTGTATGAGTTAACTGTTCCTGGAATAGTTTACCTAGCCAATACGCAATTTAATGTCCGAAAAGTCTTTTTTTCCCCTATAACAATGACGTCATTCAAATCCTGAACGATAAACAAACAGTTAAGATACAACACTCGTAATGATCACTGTATCACAGATGATTTCCGAAAACAACAGAGATGTATACATTTCTAATAAATCTGAGCATGTACTAGTCTCACGTCGGTAAACTACTATAATTTAAGGTCTTTAAATTGTTGAGAGGCAATATAATTCGTGAAATACGGGAGTGTGATAATGACAGTCTTACATACACGTATACGACAAATGACTAACATCTTGTTATTTACGTAATATTATTAATAATTTTATTGTGTTCAAGTTCTACTGACAATGTGCAATATAATAATCAAACTAAACAGTCTTCTTGTGGAGACTGTCGCAGGTGCTTTATTGCAGCTAGGTGGCTTGGTCTCCATCTGTGTGACCTCTTCATACCACCGTTACTAAGTCTGGTATTTCGTATCTTTTCCATGAGAATCTATATGTCAAAAGGATAAAATCTATTTCATGAAAAGAACATATGTTGCGTAATAGATACTAAAAATGCACTCACGAATAGTAGGTGGCTAGGGTTTTGCAGTTATTAAAGGTACTTTTGTTAAAGCATCACACTTTTGAGTCATCGATAGTTTCAAAACATTGAGAATCTCTTCTTGAAACTACTTTTCAAAGTAATAGTAGTTTCAAAGTCCAGGAAAAAGTCAAATCTAGATTTAATTTATTAGATTATGTCCAGCTTTAAGGCTCTATACTGACACAAAATTTACTTCTATGAACTAGGAAGATAAAATATGGACGACCTGCAAATATTTGTTCAAATGGAGAGTAAGTTTACCACTAAGTTCGCATCAATGATGACCAGCTGTGGATAGTTCGCTACTTTATAATCATGAGCAAAAAAAACCCCATTGTGAAATGGTTTTAAATTACTTTTTTTCCCCCACATGTCAGACTCAGTAGTATAAGAGAATTATGTTTAACTTAAACCCAGTCTTTAAATTTCAGTTTCATAATTTTCATGAAAAAAAAAAATAGAAAATGAATTTTTCGTCTTTATAATTTATCTGATACGCTTTCAAAATTATCATTAAAAAAATGTTCTGCCAAACTAGCAAACGGATTAAATTTAGAAAACATACTGTTACAGGGCTCATTGAGAGAAAAACAAAACCTTATAGTAAGGAGAAAAATGTGTAAAAATAAATAAATCTTATTAATCTTAATTATTATGACTATCACTTGTTAATCACTCATTTATGGTCATACTTTTATACACTCATACCTGAGATTTTGTTATTTCTGTGTTTTGTTTGATAGTTTGCAAAGATCTGAAAAAGGAATTGTAGAAATTAGTATGCATTTTTCTGTAATGCTGATGAAATTAATCCTTTTAGAACTGCCGTATACTGTATTATATATTATTACTGGATTCAAGCATTACATGCTCGAGGTTGCATTAATAGTGATGATATACCAATTTAATTACTGAAATTCCTAAAACACATGGCTGTGCATTACACCTTACTAGTTCCGGGATTTACAGCTGTGCTCTACAGCTTACTAGCATCTCCCAGCAACTTTCACAAAATGGCAGAACAAAACATGTCTAAGATAAAAGAGGAGCCCAGATACTATTACATTGTCATAATTATTTCGGTAAGGAAAGGATTTTTTCCTCCGAGTCCTATTCTTAGATAATAGATTTCCACAATCATGATAAATCAGTCATTGAATGTTCGCCATCTTTGAAGTTATTTCACGGTGTAATTCGATGAGAAGTTCCGATGCACGTACTTTAAACAAAGTGAGCACTAGTCCTCATCCCGATCTTCCACTACTGAAACCTTCAGAGCGACCAGAAAACTTCCAATACACTGTGCAAGAGCTGATGATTGCCAAGCATTCTCATGTTCTGGAAAGTCTATCGACAAAGTATTGGGAAATAACATCATCTTGCGTAAAGATGTTATGTTCTACGTTTTTGTCTTCTATTTGTTTGTTCTTTTCCAGATGAGGGTAGTTTTGTTCCTGGCCGTGATTCTCCTTGTGGGTGTGCTGGCTCAAGCCACTCTTGAGAAGAGAGACTATAACGCATGTCTGAGGGCATGCTACACTGGGTGTGATGTGGCCTTCCTCTTCGGGCGACATTGGCGGCCTGAAAACGAAGTGTAAAAATTCATGTCATAAGAGCTGCGGTTGGACCAAGGGCTGGTAAGTTATTTGAAAACGCATCATAGTTACATCAACATCATCAGCTGGAGACCTGTAGGACATTATTATAGCACTGGTAGGCAGGGCATTCATATATGACTGGTCCTATGTTTTCCATGTTATCATGTGATCTCTATGTGACACACCCATCTTGTATCAGGAATCTCCGTGTTATCTCCTGTGACACTAACTTCAGTTTACGACATAAATTCTAGGTGATTCATTATATCGTCTTTCCCGATTCGTTCTCTTTGTCTTTGTGATTACTTTCTCTGTAGCAAATACGGCCAAACTCCCGTCATTTTTTTTTTACCTGGACTATCTAAATAGCTATCTACTTGGCAGCCGTGCACTTCTATTCAAAAACTGGATTAGTACAACCTGACAAAATCATTTTTTGGCAGGATCTCCCTATTTTTAACCCCAGTATTATATTTGTAGAATTTGAGTACCAATTGAAAGTGGACGGAAAACATGGTTGGATTATTTTAACGATGTTCTGAAACTGATAAGGAAACAATCAATTAAAAGTAGACGATGGGAGGCTACAAAAAAAAGCGCATTTGTGGAGGTACAAAGGTCGAACAACTAGGAAAAACAACAACAACAACAACAACAATACGCCAGGGTGAAAGAGGAATAGATGACATGAAAATGTAAAGAAGTTGAACAGCTGGTCACTGATAGAGCAAAATGGAGGCTCTTGGTCCCCTTCTCTAGTCTGCTATATTTGGCACTTGAAGACAATACAAATGTTGTTCAACTAGTGTGGAACTCGTTCAAATGAATAGAATCTACTATCAAGTGGACAGGAGAAAAGTAACTAAAAAGACAAGTAACAAAGACTGAAATTTTTTGGTCTCCTATTCCTAGTAAAAAGGCCAGCCTGATCTTCATGCACTCCTATTTTCGAATCCTGTATATGTAAAAACTAACTGACAAAATCTCTTCTGTCACTTCAAGTAAAGCAAATTTAGGGATCGTATTAAAGGCACTCATTTTGGATCGGAATTTATATGCTTCAGGTGTGATTTCTGTAAGGAACGATTTTAAAATTAATGGAAGTTTTGGTAGTACTGGCGACCAGACGACCATTGGCACAGTATAAACTCTTATTCTCCTCTGAAAACAATTTCCCACTGCAGTGAGGATAGATGATTGTCATTGCTGACATAATGTTACTGCCCGGTTGGTTTTCTGCGATGGTCACAGTGTTATTTGAAAACAACGATAGGGACTGACAAAGGCCATATCGTTGTACTGCCACTTTAAATCAAGGGATCTTGATATACTTATTATGCCTTTTTTTAGTTGTCTCACAAATATTGCACTGGTAATAATTTTTACTTTTCTTATCATTCCACAGATTGCAATGTCTCCCCGACAGGACAGTCTGGTCTCAGAGACGAATGTCACCATGAAGTTAAATAAAGTGGTGCCTAACTGAAAGAATTTTGTTTGCTTTTGTTTTATTTTTTTTTCTCAGAAACTCTGTTATTGTTGTTGCTTGACATCGTTGCACTTTTAGCCACTGGCGTTGTCCTAGACGTTGCAGTTTTATTCTCATGGAAATGTCTGTTATCGTTACCTGTGGAAGTCGATCTTTTATATAGGATGTGTATACGTTTATAAGCTCGGACGAACCTATTTCTATTGGTTCTATTGGTTTCAAATGTGGCAGAAGTGTGTATAAAATGCTTTGTAAAATCGGAAAAGAGAAAAACAAAAAAAAACTTCATCACAAATGAAAAACAAATGGCATGTTTTATGAAATGTTGGGCGATGTAATGCCATCTTCGAACATCAAAATGGAGCCAGATGCTCTTGGATTTCGAGCAATGATTTTGCATGATTACAAGAGGAATTTAACTGCTATGGAATGACTACGCCAGCTAATAGCAACATGTGGAGGGTCAAATCAAGTGTTTACAGATGATATCAAGAGTGTTCATATGGCAAAAAGACCACTCAAGTAGACCCCTCCCCTGGAAGTCTCGTCTCGGTAACTACAAATAATGAAATCATAGAAAGTGTGCTCAAGTTGTTTGATAGAGACAGGACAATAACATATGAGAAAATGCTGAAAGAACTTCACTTTTTATCTTTTATCGTCTATAAAATGTTACATAGCTATGTAGCTTAAAAATAATACATAGCTTAAAATAGTACTATATGATAAGATAAACCAACAGTACAATGACATTCCTTTATCAGCTGAATTCTGTTAGCATTGAAAAGTCTTGCACAGACTATGACTAAATAATTGGAGTGTGTTTTAATAATATCACATAAAAGAGACCAAACATTGGGATGATATATTAAGAAAGAGAGAGAGAGAGAGATATGAATAACTAGAACAAATACAGACGAAAACAAACAACGATAGTGAAGCAGGCAGGTTGCAGAGATAACATCATCACCGTCAGATTGCTATCACTAATATACAGTTTTGAATCCAGCAAAGAAGCAGTTTGGGATTAGATTTGGGTAGCGGCGGTTGAGTTTGTTGCGGGGTGGAACAGGTGCTGCTTTTTGTAATCCAGTCACCCAACGCTTCCATCTTCTTATAGATTATGGTCGAAGTCCGACTAATTGCACCGACTTGTCGGATCGTTGACTGTATCTAAGTTGATGATAATACACCAGGAGAAGGGGCTATAGAGGGTTAATTAGTGCACAAACACAGTGCATATGTCTCCCACCCGCTTCCATATCATCAACTCCGGCTAACGAAATCTTTGACTTGTCTGCAGTCTTCAAAATCAAACTATCTGTCTGTATTTACACTGCCTGTGACAAAGAGAACATTTCAGGCCTTTTATTTTATTGCTAACCAATCTCAAAGACAAAGCAAAGTATAATGTCAGAACACAATCACAGTGTATTTTGGAGACGTGAGAGAGGTCACTGGGTAATACAGACAGAACTGAGACTGAAGGAAGGCCACCAGTGCTCTGTGTTTGCTCATTTAGCCAAAGACTCCAGTCAGAATAATCACACACCTGTAGAATCGTTAATAAAATGTCAATAATACCAGGGAAAGTATCAGGACCTTACATAATCGTGGACTCCTATCAGAATACCTGCACTTGCCTGTGGGGTCGTTGACAGAATCCACAATAATAGAAGTACTCTGTTCAGGTGCCAGCAGGCGCAAGTTATACTGTCATGGATTACAGTCGGAACAATTATTTACATGTGGGATGGTTAACAAAATCCATGTTGGCGATGGTACCAATAACAGGTAGTAATAGAGCATTAGTCATGAACTCTTGTCAGAATATCGGCATTCACCTGTGGAATCGTTAACAAAATCCACGATGACAGTGGTACCAAGCTCAGGTATCATTAGGGCATTGGTCATATTTTTAATTGCAGATTGTTTTATTGTGTTAGTTTGTGTCTCTGTGGGTGTATGTGCGCTCACATGCGTGTGTGTTCAAACAGAAAACGCGAAACGTGTTTTTTTTTTTTTAAATATGTATGTGGTCTTTCAGTACTAAGAGTCGTGATATCTTGGCTTTATTGTATTGTTAAAACCATAGATTGAACATTAGTCATTCAGTATTCACTCCATGTGGGCAAACTTTATTTTGCTTTTGAAACTGCTCGGTCACCAGGAGAGGCAAACTGTCCATCTATCAGTTCATTCTCCCGTCCATCTGTCTTCCTTTACCTGGCAGTCTAGAATTATACGTGTCTTTTTTAAAGTTAGTACAAAATCCGCCCTTAGAATGGGGATTATTGAATCAAGAATGTTGTATTGGATGATAAATGACACATATTTAGAAAAATAGCTGTAAGTATTGTCTAATGAAAGAGGGGAACAGAAAGGGCACTGTGTAAATATAGATGAAGAGCGCTGAGTAAACTGAAAGACGTGAAAGAAACAAAAGGATTACCATAAAAAATTGGCGTAGTAAGAGTAGGGGGGGGGGGTCAGGGGGAGAGGAGGGCATGCATGAAAATATTACGTATCGGATTCTTTTTCTTTTAAACCGGAGTCTTCCAGTCAACAACTGAACTGAGCAGAAATCAGGCTGAGCATGTGCTGCGGGCTGCAATGGGAGATCGTTGTGCTCAACCCTATTACTTCCTTTTATCAGACACAAGAGGGACTGGACAGTGTAAAGAGGCGAAAAAAATCCCTTCTGCGTTTTTTACTTGAGACATACACCATGAAAAATTCAAAAAAATTATGATGTAAAGAGAATGTTTTCTTCTTATTGTTATAATTTTATCAATTTTTTTGGCGATCACTCTTTCGAATGACAAGATGTAAAGGGATTTTTTCCTCTTTACAATGTTTGCTTTGGCTGGGAAAGGGAAGTAATTCGGCTGGTCAAAATGATCTCCCCTTACACGAGTCCCTCTTTTGGGAGGGGGAGATAATCTGCGAAACGATCTCCCATTCACCACGCTATCCCATTCTATCATTCGTGTAATTCGGATCAAACGCCCTCGCGAATTTATTATTCAATTATTATCGCATTTTTAGAATAATGGCGTGTTTACGTAAGTAGAAACAGAGAGCCTTATGTACGAGGAGAATGCTTTCGTCAATCAATGCTAATAGAGAGTACTTCGAGAGGCTGTGAAAGTTTCGGCTCCCTAGGACCAGTAGAACATGATTAGTCTGAGCATACAAAATGCATACCGTGTATTTAGTACTGAGAACAGGCCCTAAACAGTCACCACTACAACTGCAAACTTGTATATCATACGTAGCTACATACCTCACTACTACCTTCATAGGTATTCCTTACGACAAGGATATGCTTTAAGATAATGAATTTACTAAGAACAACGTCAGCTTTCTGAACACCCCCATAAACCTTCATTTACATTCAATCATTATAACAACGATGTGTGTAGCCTACAACGTCTAGGATAAAACGAAGGATACTGATTCATTTATTTACGTATTTATTCATTTATTTATTTATCATGTATTTATTTTTTTTTGTCTTTTTATTTATTTATTTATTTATTTATTTTTATCTTTCTTATCTATTTTGTTAAATTAATATTTCTGTTTGTAAAAGAACAAAAAAATTAAAAATGTATAAACAAATTTTGCTACAGTTGTTTAACCGTCAGATCCTAGCATTCGTGCACTATTGCTTCCGAGACTGACTGAGGCACATATCTTGAAAATATTTGCTGTGAAATGACAAATCAGAACCTAACCCATGGTTAAGTCACCCCCACAGCTGACAACCCAGAGATCATTACGAGTCTTTCTGGCAAATTAGACTAATTGTCCGAAAGCCAGTAAGCTCCAACGGTCTAATTTTTCTCATTCCCTTCAGCCTCTATTCCTCTTCTTCTCTCCTTTTGTTACTCACTCTCTCTCTCTATTTGTCTTTATTTCTCTCTCTCCTATCTCTCTCTTTCTCTCTCTCTCACACTCTCTCTCTTTCTCTTTCTCCTTTTTTCTTTCTCCATCTTTCTGTATGTGTGTATTGCTTTATATATAAAAACGATTTACGAATCTCCGAATGAACAAACAAGAATTTTAAATGTTTGGTTTCACAAATAACTCGCAGAAGTGTAGGCTAAGGGCAACAACCTTGCTCAAAATATTGCAAGAAGAGTTTACTCCCTTCGATAAACAAACTCGATTTTAATCATTGACTACATGATAACATTAAAGCCTTCAGATCATCTGATTCTGTTGGATTTGGGGATAAAATAAAACTCTCTCTCTCCCTTCTCTCTCTCTCTCTCTTTCTCTCCTGTGTTCAGTTTTTTTAAATCCAGTTCACTGCATTTTCATACACATATTCCTCTCCTTGACCATGACCTCATCATACAGATATGAAGCGTAAGACAACAAAACATAACGGAAACAAGACTACGGGAACACCATAGTCCAGGGGTTAGACGTCTGCCTCTTGATGGCAGTGTGAAAAGTGTTGCCAGTTCAAATTCTAACTAGGATTTGAAAATTTTGTTTGAATATTTAAAAAAAGTGTATGTAGCCTTTCAATGCTAAGAGTAATTTTATCTAAGCTTTATTGTGTTAATTGACGCCATGGGTTAAACATTAGTCATTCAACATTAGTCATTCAACGCTCGATCGATATTTATATTTTGCGTTTGAAACTACTCGGTCACCAGGAGAGGCGATCTGTCAGTCCATTCTCCTGTCCATAAGTCTTCCTTTATCTGACAGTATAAAACTATATCTATAGGTTTTAAAATAAAAGAGATTGTTCTTCAGCAGCCTGACTACTTCCGTTTCCTCAGCACAAAGTCTATTGATTAAACCTAATGAAAATAGAAAAACCACCGCTTTTCCTGTCTATGTTTGACAGACCTTAGGAAAAATTCTCAAAATTTCTTATCGAACTCTTTTTCTCCCTTATGATTACTTTTTTGAAAACCCTTTTTCTTACACCATGACCTTTTCGGAATTTTTCAAAGAGCAGGAAAAAATGATTTACCCCTTCCGGCTTTGATATCTTACCACCGTTTCTTGCAAAAAGTGTTTTCTCTTTCTCTCTTCTCTTTACTGTTTTTGTTCAATACATTTTGAGTCCTGTAATGGGAAGAACTAGACTGGTTAAAAATTAACAACGTTCGACATATTTCTATAAGTGGTTTATTGAAAGAATAGCACATGCACAACCCATTAAAAAATAAAGATCGAAAGCGAAACTATCTGTATATGGGTATTTGAACAATATATAAAATAAACACGACAACAGCTATTGTTTAATGCATTCCAAGCTAACTTCACCTTATTGAATAAATTCACATTTCGGTGAGAAGGGGAATGGGGGTGGGCCGTGAAATTAGACGTCTTGTTCTCGATGAAAACGTCGTCAGTTCATCACAGGGATCAGAGGAAAGATCAGAATCTTTTTTTTTCTCCCTTTCAGATTCTCAACAGTGCCATGCCTTCCTGAATAGGAAAGCCTCGTGTCTAGCATTGTCGGATAACAGCATATATATTGTCGGAGCGAATATATGTCTTGGATGTACGCAATGCATCTTCACAGTTTAAAATACTGAATGGACATGCTGCTCTCTGGTCAAAATTTTCGAATTCCCAATTCATAACTAATGAAAAAAAAAAAGATTTTTTAAAAAATTGGGGATGCACTCAAACTCGGGATAATCCTATATATATAGCAGCAAAAACAAAACAAATGACATAGATATAACTATTTGTCCTCAAAAGATAATATCTGTCACAGTTGATGAGACACAATGTACATGTCACACAGATTCAAATACACAAACCAAAACTAAAGGAATGTCACGGATAGGATCAGAAACACTGTAAACTCAGTCACACTGTAATGTGATAAGCTCATCGCTGATGATAGAAATTTTTATACAATGTTCACGATGAGTTCTAAAATATAACAGTAATAACTAATTTCTTTCAAACTTTTTAGTGGAATACAGAACGATTGCATGGAGCCATCCCGAACTATATTAAGTTCTCATGGAAAGGCTTTCCGGTAGAAGGCATAGATAATAATCTGATTTTATACCTTTTTTCATTTTCATAATGCGTTTCTTTTTACTCTCTGTATTTTCTCGTGTTCACATATTTTTCCCGCATAAGGTATAATACAAAAGAGTTACATGTATAGCACCGTGTGCGAGTGATCTAAAATAATTATACCTATCAAAGTGTTATAGATAGGTAGAGTTTGATCCAAAAAGGAATTAGTAGACAGACAGAGAGGAAACCAATCCTGTCATCTGGAGTGAAATTTCAGATTTTGAAAACAACTTCACATTTATGCACTTTGGGACGGATTTAATTACCTATCTAGATTGTTTGCCAAAAGCTCAAAGGATAAATTTGACAAGGTATATGAGCACCTTAAAGAAACCTTGATGACAAACAAACCATTCACTTTTAAATTTTATTGTATGATGATAGATATCTCTTTTTTTTTTTTCATGCTTGGTAGAAATTTTACCAATTTCATCTTGCAAGTTTTGATAATACAAATTCCTGTCATGGATACTTCTCCTTTATGATTTGATATGAAGCAAATAATGTGTGCGAGTAAGTGAAAAAAAGACGTTTGTGCTAAAGCGGAATCTCCCCATTCTCTCCACTATTTATTCTATGGTACGAGTACAAACATATTACGGTGTCGCTGTAGTTTCATCGGAGGTTTGTCTGAACCTTAAAAGTTTTTCACTGGGTTTGGTATGACATTCTTTTCCTGAGTTTCCATATTGTGTATACTCATTAATATTTACTTTGTTATATTTGATCGCACGCGTTCCTTCACTTTCTATTAGGTTATCGTTTTCTGTGATTGGCTAAACCATTCAACAAATGCCAGTCATATGGGACCATCCTTCGTGCTTCCATTTGACTCAAGGACATCGTTATTAGTTGAAAGGAATAACAGAAATGGCAAATTAAAACAGAAAACAAGAAGAGCCTAATCGCACATCAGTCTCACTGAAGCGAGGAGTCTACATTTTGGCACATCAGCAATTCTGTGTCCCAGTTGTTGACTGCGCATATTTTCAGAGCTCATCTTTGTACTGAGTCAGTTAACAGTTTGCGCGATAAATCAAGGCAATTGAGTAGATTTGCATCATACCAGCATTCGTAAGTATCTTCCTATTAACATACCCAACGTTCTCTTGACCAACATGTTTCCATTTTACGAACATAAATATCTAATGTAATTAAAAGAACCGTAGTACGTAAAAACAAACAAACAAACAAACAAACAAACAAAAAAACAAAAGAAAGAAAAAAGCTCTTTCCCTGATAAATCCGTCTATGGAAAATAGACGTTTTGCGCTCTGGGTTTTTAAGGGGGTGAGGGAGGGGGGGGGGGGGGGAGTGGGCGTCCTGAAGGTGATTTTTATTATGATTATTATTATCAAAGATAGACTATTTTCACCGTTTCCATCGAATTCGGCATATTGAAATTAGAATCTAGCCTTCTTAGATTTCTAAGAATAAAATACTTTTCTTGTAATATCTGGTTTAAATCCTTTGGCCTAATCCTAAGACATAGAGAGAAATTGCACACAGATCTCACAATTACGCATGCTAGAGCTATCTGAACAAAAAAAGGAAGAAACAAGAAAACAAACAAACATCCAACCAACAAAAAAAAAACAAAAAACTAGACAAAAAGGAAAACAAAATATCTTTTGTCACTTCTAAAGAAGCTTTTGCATGTGTTCAATCAATGGACTCTGTAGATCTAAGCTTAGATCTTGGTGTGTTCACTGCTAGTGTTACAATACAGTTTTCTTTCTCATTCTTCATCCAGACCCACTATAATCCCATATAACATAATCCTATAAAACATAAATCTGGATTTAGTTGATGAAGTCCATCACATACCTATCAGACCTTTCTGATGTTTAATAAACCTACCCACATATTGTGCTCTTCTACTTCTGCACCTGCCTGTCGTAATTGTGTCAATATAATCTGCCTTTGTAAAAAATGTCTATGTGCGACCAGCTTTTCAATCCTCAGAAAATGGGATATCTTTACTGAAGTGCCTGCCCTGTTTCGTCAAAGGAAGGGGAATTTTGAAATTTTGTCTGCATAGCTCCGTCTTCGCTAAAACTCTCCATCCAAATTTTAACTGCCACGGGTTCATCGTGCGTAAATTAGACAACGTACCTCTGAAATATATCTCTGCGTGTCAGAGAAGACTAGACGTGAGGCTTCCCCACACAAAAACCAAAGGACCAGTTAGTAACCCGAAAAATAAACTGCTACCAGACAAGAGTACTTATACCATCTGTGTTAGTCAGTCGCTGTGCCTTTTCATCTGGTTCATCTTCTAAAATTCTAAATCGGTTGTTCTATCAGATGTCTGGTTGTCTGTCTGTCTGTCAGTCCGTCTATCTGTCTGTCTCCAAACGATTTTGGAAAATCATATGAAGGCATGGTTCATTCAGACAGTCAAACGGAGACAGCGAGATCGGTCCCACATCTTCTCATCCCTGAAATGAAGAAGGAAAGAAAACGATGCAGTCAAATGTTCCGCAAGATGTATCGTGAACAACGTGATTTTTTTCAGTAGACTGGTAACCGTAGACAAAACATGGTTATTTCTGTTTGATCATGAAATGAAATGCCAATCTAAAAAGTGGAAGACCTTGAGAAAATCTGTCTCAAAGAAAAAATACAGGAGAAATTGACGAAAGGCGTCTTTTTCCCCAAGACACCGCATCCGCTCACAAAGAAGTAGAGGCGACAGTTGTTGCGGAAATGTGTGTTACTAACATACTGCCCAGACTTAACAACTTTGATTTTTTCCATTCTCTGAAAAAGTACATAAAAGAACATCATTTTGACAAGTGAAATGTAGCCAAAAATGAAGAGTAAGCCTGATATCAAAAGCAGGGTAGAATTTTTTATTCTGAAGATCTTTTGCAGGCCACCTATAAATAGGAGAAATGAATCCGTTTCGATGGAGACTACATGGAGAAAAAATAGCTCGGGTGAAAAAAATTAAGCTCCTGTCTTAATTCCTTCATGCTCAGATTAAAAACTCCTCGTAGAAGAGCTGTCGAACAAGTTTTGCAAAAGAGAAGAAAATCCTTTGTGTTTAGGAAACACAGAGACTCATAAGAAGAAAACGATGTTCATATATCCTGAAATTTTAGAATTTTTCGTAACGTCTCTCAGGGAGAAAGAACAAAGGGAGCTTTTTTCAAAACCTCTTTACCATGTATAAATAGCAGACATTGTGCTTAGGAAGGGAAAATAATCAGTCAGATGAAAACCAATCTTAAAAACAAATACATAATTCTAGACCATCGGGTAAAGAAGGATAGATGGACGGATAGATGGGCAGATTGCTTTTCCTAATGGCCAAGCAGTTCAAAAGCAAAGTGAATTTCATCACAGTAGATGAGTTCTGAATGACTGCTCTTCATCTTTTGCCGTCAATAAGAACAATAGAACCAAACAAAACTACTCTTAGGCCACACATATTTAAAAAATAATGATTTTTCTAATTTCATTACAAAAAGACACACAAAGAGAGAAAGAAAGAGATCGAGAGAGCGAAAGAGAGTGCAGAGAGCTAGAAACAGAGCTGCACAGAGAGAGAGAAAGAGAGAGAGAGAGAGAGAGAAATAGAGAAAAAAGTGATCTGGCGAATCCTCAGAGTTCTTTATCAAATGCTGATGGTTAAAATTAAATGACAACTTTTGTTACAGAAACCACAAACATTCACACACGCACAGCAACACACACACACACACACACACACACACACACACACACACACACACACACACACACACACACACACACACAC
>JBCEWB010411016.1:0-20449 GCA_039654565.1 Peronia peronii | reverse complement strand
CTGTGTGACAGCCTCTTGTGTTCTGCCAGAGCTTTGGCTGTGGGTGTCACAAATTGACAGAATGGACATTGCTGGATTTCCAAATCTCCATGTCTTTTCTTGTAGTGTTTCTTTAGTCTCTCGTAACTATCAAACTGCCTATAACATTCAGTACAAGATACAGGCTTGTGGGACAATGGGTCAGATACCATGTCTGCAACTTCTATATCTTTCCTATCTGTGCAATTGCTCAATGTTATGTCAGGGTTTATCTCTCTAACACTTAACTCTGATCCTTTTCTGACAGGATCCACTTCTCTCTGATGTCCCACCTCCAAATGTTCCTTCCATTTAGACCATCTCTTACTGGAAAATCCACACTGATGGCAGACAAATTTATTCCCTGGATGTTGGATTTTCCTGTGCTGTTTTATATCCATCCTGTTAATGGTGACATATGTACATAAGGGACACTGCAGTACATCTTTTTCTGGATGTTTTCTCTTATAATGTTTTTTGAGTTTCTTGTAGTGTGTATATTTATGAGTACACATCTCACAGGTGAGAATTAATGTTTTGTCCATTTGTGACATTCCTGTAGACAGATGGCCCTAATCAATGAACAAATGGGTAACATAAATATTTTCTTGTTACCTTATGTCACTGAGAATCAGGAGATATGATTCAGATGACTGATTATTCCATATGAGAAAAAGTCCAATTTCACTCACCAAATATAGATCTATGCTAAAATGTGTGTATCACTGTGTAAGAAATTCAAATGCAAATAAGGTCCTCAAATCTACATTTAATCCAAACAGTGCATATAACAGGAACGAGAGCATAGATATACTTGCAAATATTACAAGAGTGACATACTGTTATGTGAAGATCAAGGTCTTTTTACTTGAATGGTAAAGTTGAAAAGAAGATCCCTGAATTTTCTGGTAAAATCAGTCACATAAGCAGCAGATACTGTTTGTCAGTGATGTATTCACAGCTGATGAAGACTATGATTGTTGCTGGGCTTATTCACAGATATCCCTGAAAAAAACACAGATAATAACAACTGTTGATTTCCCATATGCCATTGTTAAAGCTGAGATACAAAAAAATTATATTGACAATATTTTTCATCGCAAATGTATCCAGTATGAAATTGTTATTCCATCACACACAAAAAGAATTTTATGCACTACAAAAGGACTATTTCTGATGGCAGATTTAGATTAGACCTACATAAAACTCTTAGAATAAACTTTTTTTTATCTAAATCAAATTGACTTTGCTGTCAGTTTTAAAAAATAGATTGCACAAATAAAAGTTGAGACACGGAAGTGGTCTGATGTCTGTTGCCTGACAAAATAAAAAGTACAGTTTGTATGTGGTCCATATTCCATACTTGACCAGAAATATTGGTAAAATATACATTTCAGCATCTGCAAAAGATCATAAAACAATACAAATTTCAAATCCAGTTTATAAAGTTACAGCATAGATAAAGGAAGTGTTTCCTGTTGGTATCATAAGTTCTAAAAAACACTGAGACAATTTAAACCAAATCACAAAAATCCCAATCAAACAGACCATGAAAAATGTGCCCCACTGTGGTCACAAGATGAAAGCTGCTGGGCACATACAGACAGAGCATGAGACAGTTGTACTCTAATGAGCAAAGTGACACCTCCGATCTTGTAAGTGTGAGATTGAATGCTCTCTCTTGCAAAAACAATGTCTGCCACTATCCAGTCCAGGACAGGAAAGAACACAGAGTGGACACAGTCATCTCTCACAGTCTTCCATCTTCTGTCATTTCACTGTCTGATGAGAGATTCCTTGTCCAACACTCTTGGTCTGCAGTCTGGTTGAAAGATCCACATCAACAACAAAATTCCCTGACTTATTATTTCTACTCAAGTGATAAAAAGGTAATTGAATACATGGTTGAATTAAGGATATATTGGGATCAAAGTCTCACTTTATCTCCCTGTGTTGCTATAGAGTATTTACTGTCTTGTTAGCATGCCTGGCATGGACTAAGTGTTCTAAATTTATACTGCAACATTCTCAAAAATCTTTACTGTTTAATAACTTTGGAGTGAATTCTGATGGTATGCTGTCACATATTGCTTCTTTGATTGAAGCACTTGCCACGCACAAGGCACATGAAGGGTCTCTCTCCACTATGAATCCTGACATGGTTTTGAAGATCCTTCTTGTGAGTTGCTGAAATGTCACATTCTGCACATTTGTAAGGCCTGATGTTCAGATGAGATTGCAAATGTGTTTTGTGGACAGAGGGATGATTGGTGGAAAAATCACAGAATTGACATTTACATGGTCGGTCTCCTATGAATTCTCATATAACCTATCAAGCATTGTCTCCATGTAAATGACTTATCACAACAAGTGTAAGGATTGCCTGCATGGGTTGGTCTGTGATTCCTCATCCTCCATACAGTCCTGACCTCGCTCCGTCACAATTTCATCTTTTCCCATCCGTGAAGGACAATCTTCATGCGAATACGAGAAATTCAACAACTTCGATGAAGTTAAGAATGCAATTCAAATTTTGGTAAGGCAGCAGGATGTGGAGTTTTCCAAAATGGATTTCTGTCTTGGATAAAATGGTAGCACAGGTGCATCTATTGTTATGGTGACTATACTGAAGGTTGATTTCTTGTTGAAAATTTTCAAATAATTGTTTGAAATGATTCACATCTCCATAGTTATCGTACTACATGAATTAAATGCAAACAGGCATTATTTTTTGATCCACCCTCGTAGGATCCATGATAATATCCCTGTTTTGGCCTGTCTTCACTCTCCAAAAAAAGAGTATAACAATCAATACGAAAAAAACAAAAACTGAGATTTTAGTCTCAGTCAAGGATTATTGTCACTCCCTTCTAAAACTTATTTACTGAATAGATCTAGATCTAATACAGCTTCTCTAATTATTTATTAAAATATAGATCTAAACTGGAGACTAAATCCAACACCTTTATAATACTACAAATAGATCTAGATCTAGTCTAAATCTATAGAGAATAATATGAAAAAAATGCAGCCAGCACAGCACTGCAAATAAAAAGTACCGTTGCCTTGTTTAGTACCGCCGATTGGTCGCGTATTTCCTATTTGGGATAGCTCTAGCTAGATCTAGATCTAGTGCTGCAGATAGACATTCCGTTTGTTAAAAGATGGGTAAAATCTAGACCTAAATCTAGAGATCTAGACACTAGACTATAATAGATCTAAATTTGGTAGATCGATGTGTCCTCGCTGTTTTCGTGAGTGTAACTAGATCTAGATCTAGAATCTGTCTTTCTTCTAGATCTAGATACATGTATCTAGTCTAGATCTAGATTAGATAGACCAACAGTTTCCTTGTTTGGATTGATTGGTTTCTTTACCTGTCTCAAGCGTATTGGTGAGCTTAATTGCATCAAATATTAGATCTAGATCTATTTCTGAGAAAGCTACATCTCTTTGAGAGAGCTATATCTGGCACAGCATTAGATCTAGGTCTAGATCTATATCTAATCTAGGTCGAGTTCGATCTCACCACGTGGAGAAATGTTGACAAACAAGCAATTCTTGGTTTGAGACTGCGACTAGCATCTAGCAGTATCAAATGACAAACATTGAACAAACAGGTGGTTCTGTGGTTTGGCGTCTGCTTCAGGGTAAAAACAACTCACGTCGCTGAGGTTGCGAGTTCTGACCAACTCGCAGGTCGTCTCATCGGGGGATGAAAGGACACGAAGCTCGAAAGATCTGCAATTTTCAGGACTTAAGAGTCCTCTGGCTTCCTCTGAATAGGGAAGCCCGACGTCTAGCCTTCTCGGATAAGGGCGAATATATTTCGGAAGTCGAGTGTGTACGTTACGCACGTTAAGAACCCTTGGCAGTTCAAAATCGATGGAAGAGTAGGCTGCGTGCCGCTGTCCGGGCAAAATTTCGAAATTCCAAATTTCTACCCACAAAAATTTTCAGCAAAAACAGGCACCCTCTTAAAAGCCAGATAATCTTACTTTCTTATGATTGAAAGGCTTAAGAAAAAAAAAAAAACTCAATGGGAAGGGGACACAGTGGTTCTGTGGTTTGGCGTCTGCTTCAGGGTGAAAACAGCTCACGTCACTGAGGTTGCGGGTTCAGACCAACTCGCGGGTCCTCCCATTGGGGGATGAAAGGACACGAAGATCGAAAATCTGCATTTTTTTCAGTGACTCAATGGTCCCCTGACTTCTTCTGGGTAGGGCAGCCCGACGTCTAGCTTTCTTGGACAAGAGCGAATATATTTCTGAGTCCCGTGTGTATGTTACGCACGTTAAAGAACCCTTGGCAGTTAAAAATCGATGGAAGACTAGGCTGCGTGCCGCTGTCCGGGCCAAATTTCTAAATTCCAAATTTCTACCCACAAAAAAAATTCTCGTTCTCATTAAAAAAACAACAAAACAACAACAACAAAAACAACAAAAAAAAACAGACAATCGAGATAATCCTGCTTTCTTAGGATTGAAAGGCTTAAGAAAAAGAAAGAGAAAACTGAATTGGACTAATTTGGAGGGGGGCGGAGCGGTTCTGTAGTTTGGCGTCTGCTTCAGGGTGAAAATAACTCACGTCGGTGAGGTTGCGGGTTCTGGATCCATCCATCCATCCATCCATCCATCCATCCATCCATCCATCCATCCATCCATCCATCCATCCATCCATTCGTTCATCCATCCATCCGTCCATCCGTCCGTCCATCCATCCATCGATCCATTCATCCACCCATCCATCCATCCATCATCCATCCACCCACCCACCCATCCATCCATCCATCCATCCATCCATCCATCCATCCAAGGGGACCACAATGTGACAAGTGACCACAGCAGGGTCGGTGCTGGCTGTGAGCGAAAGAAAACATCTGGACATTCCTATATGACACACCATTGGACACAGTTAACAATTCTTGGGAGAAACGCATGTATCATGGGCGAACTGTAGCTGTAATGAAGACAAGCGAGCCAGGCAATCTTCTTCTTGTGATGAACCAGGTGATGCAATACCAGACTTGGCTGATATCAGAGACATCGCAAATATCTGAGATTTTTGTGGCATCAATGACTTGGTCAACCTCCATGCGTTGAAGAGAGCAAGAATAGAAGTACATGTATAAACAGGTTTGACAGCGTAGGAAAGAAACTGAAACGATGGTATAAGATGGTATAAGATCAGAAAAAAGTCAATGTGTAACTGACGAGAAAGGCAGATGAGATTCTATGAAATGTGTGATCTTAAGCTGAGACAAAAAGTTTCCAGAAAGAGATCTCGAGAACAAATTTCCAGAGAAGTGTTAATACCCGGCAACAAAATCATCAAGCACAGCAGGAAGGAAGAGAAGGTGGAAGGAAAGAGTTAAAGGAAGAAAGGATAAAATGACAGACTGTCATATAGAGTTCGCACACTGACATACGAGCTGCTCTCCTGTTGCTGTTATTTATCCATATGTCCATGTTCGAATGTACAACAATCTATTTGATATTCTAGCCTTCTGTCTTCCAATGAGCCTCTTTCATTTTTCTGTTTACTTCTCTGCTATTATCCGAGAGTATTACGTTCTATAAAGGTCTTTCAACCTCCTGGTGGAGATTATCTCGAATATCCGAGAGTGGGTCCTCTCTAGTATAATTCAGTCAAAGAATGTTGCATATTTTAATTTAAAGTCTCCCTCGGATCCATTGCTTGTCTTCCACAACTTACTCCCCACCCCTAACCAGGACACTAATATACTTCCTCACCATTATTAGAGAGCATGCACTTTCCCTGTTAATATAATTCAACCTATTGATGCTGCATGTTTAAGTCTTCCTAGGGCCCATGTCTTTTTTCTCTACCGTTTTCTGAAACTATGGCGTTGTGCACACAAGTAAATTTTTAACAAAATCAACACCTAACTCCATTTGTGAAAAAAATATCCCCAAACTTTGATTTTTCTCGGGCAATCTTTCCTACTATACACCGTCTTTCCCCGCGGGGGCCCGGAGTTTATAAGTAGGTTCTCTCTGCTCCCACCTGCAGGCGGTGTAAGCCCGCCATCGGTGGCATGTCTCCCATGTAGTACCATCTTCGACGTTCCAGGGGTGACATCTCTATTATCTCTCCCTACTCCTGTCTTCTGTCCCGCTTTCTTTCCTCTCTTCCTCTTGACGTGTAAACGTTTCTTACCGTGTTTGACACAATATAGCCGTAATCGCGCTGATGTGTCGTTAAACCCCAACACAAACAAAGAAACAAACACACAGTCTGACTAGTACGTTCAACTTGGACACGACTGTAAAAACGTACACCCAGTCACTGAAATAAATTCACATTGTTGTTGTTGTTTTGTTATTTTTTCTTTCTTTTCTTTTCTGCCGCTTATATCACTGAGGGCGTCGCGAGAAGAATGAGACATCTGTCTGCTGCACGTAGGAATGCCTGGACTGGGGGAATGTTGTAAAAAGATAGAGTTCTTTGACTCCGTCAATCCAGATCTTCCGGGGGCGTCCTCTGGCTTTGCGGCCACTGAACTTTGTGTATGCACGTTGCGCTGGGTGGTGTGTTGGGAGACGTAAGAGGTGCCCAAACCATTTGACAAGTGGTTTGGGCACCTTTCATGTCTCCCAACACTAATTTTGATCCTTTGATGTTGAATATGTTGGTGGATGTTCTTTGTTCCTACTATTTCTCTGATTCTAGTGTTGTGAATCCTGTCTCTTCTGGTCTTGTTGACAGCTTTCCTTAAGCATCTCATTTCGCAGGTTGTAATTTTGCACTCCAGAGTTTTGGTAGGGGTCCAGGTTTGACATCAATGACATTGATACGTGAGTGTTGGTGCAAATCAGGAACTTATGATTTTGCTCTTTATTTCCATTGGGATAGCGGGATGTTTTAGGAGTGGAGCAAGCTGCTAACTAACATTGTTGGCCTTCTGTATCCTATTTGCGATTTCCCTGTCCATTCGACCATCTTCTGTGAATATACTACCAAGATATTTGAACTTTTTGACCTGATTTAGATTTGTGCTATTGATATTTATGTTGAGGGTGCCCGGTGTCCTGCTGATCTTCATTGTCTCTGTCTTGTTGATACTGATCTTCATATCGTACTCCTCGCATGTGTAGTTTAAGCTGGAGGTGTGGTCCTGGAGGCGTTCTTCAGATTCGTATGCTAGGCTCTGATCATCCGCAAAAAGTACATGTAGTTCGTTAAGGGCTTCTGGTTCTAAATTGGCTTCTTTGGTAATTCTGTCCATGCATTCGATAAACAACAATGATGACAATACACAGCCTTGTCTCATTCCTGATGTGATGTCAAAGCAGTCTGTGAGTCCTTCAGATGTTTGTCCTGTGCTCATGCTGTTTGCATATAGGGCCTGAATACTGTCCAATAGTTGGCCGTGGACATTATACATTTCTAGAATTTGCCATAGTTTGACTCTGTTCACTCTGTTAAATGCCTTTTCCTAGTCCACAAATACGATGTTCAGTTCTTTATTATATTCAATCACTTTTTCGCTCAGTTGTCTTAAGGCAAGAATTGAATCTGTGCAGCCCCTTCCTTTCCTGAAACCCATCTCTGCCTCGCTTAGGAATGGTTTTACTTTGTGTCTTGTTTATTGTTCCAGGACTTTGGCATACATTTTGTCCACGTGGCTTAGTTGGGATATTCCCCTGTAGGTTTCACAATCACTTTTGCTGCCTTTTTTCTTCCATATTGGTACAATGACTGCTCGCTGCCAGTCGTCTGGGACTTTTCTTTCACTCAATGCTTTTTGGAAGATTAGCCAGTTAATGCCTATTTCTCCACTTGCTTGGATGGCCTCGGTTGTAATGCTGTCTATTCTTGGACTCTTATTCTTAGGGCTGGTTTTTATTGTCTGTCGGACTTCAGATCTAAGAATGGTTAGTTCTTCATCATTGTTTTCGTAGCTTGGATGGAATTGGAACTGGTTCTGTGGGCTCCTCTGTGTGTTGTTGAGCAACACGATAAAGTATTCTTTCCATCTGGTTTTAATCGTAGTGCTATTTTTCTTCGATGGCTATTCAGGTAGGATTCTAAACGACTCGAATACCTCTTAATGTGTTTAAATGTAGAAGAAATAGAACGATTATCAAGCATTGACTTCATACCAACATAGTGAGCGGAACTATCCAGTTCAGGAGTGAACAAACATGGAGAATGGGAGAGCATCGTGAACTCAGTGTAAAATTTTATATTAACTTGGTAATATAATAGCTTGTTGATGGAATCAGAATTTCAAAATCATGAAGATACGCAGGCCTACATGGAAAGATGCATTGAATGAAATGAGAGTAAACACGATAGAATTTGTCATACTGAGAATTTAATATCTGCATTTATTCATTATTTCTCCAACACAATAACGATGCACTGGCGAAAACATTGTGGCATATAAGCAAAGCCTTTCCGCTCTATGAGTATATAACAGCCATTTATTATTATAGACTGATGAACTCAAATGCCGAGTGGTTTATGTAAACATTGTTATCTTTCACCTTGAATGCTGTCAAATAAAATGGTGCTATAGCCCAAGCATCGGGAATACAGTATTTGTTTTGTTTCAATATTATATTTTATTTTCACTTCCCTGCCTGAACACATTACAGAACAACAACAGGACTGAAAATCGATAATTTCTGTAACACTGTTATCCACCCATTTCTCGTTTTGACAGCCTATTCGACCAACTGTTCATCTATTCCCCCATTTATCACTTCCACTGTCCCGGGATCACTCTTTCTTCCATTCACCTATTTATCCAGCCACTTATCCATCACCCCACATCCTCCACTGACGGAAACCAGAGGACTATCCAATAAATATTACTCCATATGTACATGTGTGATTAATGAATGAAAAGAATAAATCTCCTCAAAAGTTTACAAATAGAGAAAGAATGTCAGAAGAGAGAAAAGGAAAGAATTCAAGACAGAGAGATGAAATAGTAAACACGCCTGTTTGTATGCTTAAAAAAAAAATGATTATCAACTAATTTCACCACAAGCATGTACCACAGTACATGTAATTATTGCATAGTGCATATATAGCAAATGTTCGGAGCAAAACAATAAAATGAGAGACAACTTTATTATTTCAACTCTTTCTTTTATTTTTCTCAAAAAAAAATATTTCCTAGAAAATATAACAAAAATTGTCATGTACTAAGAGTAATATTGGATCTTCTTTTTGTGTGTGTGTACTTACATAAAATGAAAATTAATTATTTTATCAAAGTCTCCATTATCAATGTGATATTCCTGAATCAAGTCATAAAGAACTGATGTGACAAAAACACAATAAATGTAATATCATACAATGAAATTATTCCTATCAAAACAAAAAACACATTGGATAGATCCATTGCACATGACGTCAAAACTAGGAAATTTACCACAAGACCGGCAAACTGGAAATGGCTGACACAGAAGTAAACAAGTGCTATTGATCTATTGTGTACAGTATTTATTGATCATGAATACATATATGAACATACATTAGAGATAATGTTCTGACCAAGTGAACAGCTGGAAATCCCCATCTATTTTTAGTTGGGGGAATACAAACACTCGAAACTATTCACTGCCACTGACGGAAAAAAAATGAACAGGACCGGTGACATTAATATTAATTGTTGGATCTCCTGGTGAAGCAGTAAGTGAGTGTTCTATTTTTAGCAGGGGGTACAAATACTCCACTAGGAATTTCCAGGTCTGTACTTAGTCAAATATGAACTATTATTATACATACATATATGTCATCTATATCCCGATGTGTATTTTGGGGAATTTGAAGATGAAAGCACAAGCTAAATTGGTCTGGCCACATCACGTGATTGGATGATCTGGTGGAGATCCTCCAAAGAACCTTTGACAGAAGGAATTGGAAAAAGGTGAAGAATGGATTCACAAAACATTTGCAGCTATATATATGCACTGGTACATATGAGAATGCTAGGCTCATTTTTAGTCATATTCGCTTGAATTTACTCAAACCGTCATTTCTGGAAGATAAAATAAACATAAAATATCAGTTTGACATGCCAACAGTAGTTTGTAATGCCACGTTCAGGGTTAACCCTCACATTTTTTATTTATATAAAAACCCAAGTAAAGGTTCTTGTAACTTACAAGATTCAATGAGCATGTAACTTTCATAAAAATAAATTTTTGCACAAACACCATTGCAATCACGAATAAAATTTGTGTATAGCATGTCTAAATGTGCAAGTAACTTAAAATTAACTTACATTTTCACATAAGACCAAATAATAACAACACAGTTCATTCACTTCATGTATTTTGTTTAAAATCCTAGAAATATTTGTGCATTGCATAACAGGCCTCTAAATTACATCTTTATTTTCAAACATGTAAAACCATATTTTGAACATAAAAGGACCAGCAATGTCTAAATTACATAAAATCTAAATTTTTTTTTTTTAACTTTGAATTTCACAAGGTAAATTATGACACATGTAGCATTTTAAAGATCAACAAAAAAAAAAAAAAAAAAAAAAAGAACATGTTTCATGAAATTTAATCAAACATTTTCACATCCAACACTGCTAACTGAGAAAATAATAAAATAAATCTGTGTGATAAAGAGCTCCAGTGACCAGGCTAGAAACTCTCTCAACATCTTTTTTTTTGTATTAAACAGACCCACCAAATTCACGTGTACATGTAATTTACTTCTTAGGTTGCATATTTTATTTGAATAACTTAATGCTTTCCCGACCTCAACAAAATACCTGCATGTAAACTGTTCGGAAACACAACCTCCTATATGACAGAATTAATTAATGTCTGCCTGAAACAAGGGTCACTGAGCATGAAATGAAAGAAAAAAAAAAAGAAACACTTACACTTGCTTTTTTTTTAAAATTTATTTATTATAAGTTTTCAAAAAGGACAAACTAGATGATGGAAAGATCTGAACACCTAATACATGTAGTTTAATTGAACATCTTTTATAATCTGTTCAGATTTCTTGTGAATTAAATTTCAAATTAATGATGAAGCGTTCAACAACCTTTTGCATTGGCAAAGAGAAATTATAACATCCTCAAAGGAAAACTATCAGTATTGATGAACAGTTTCCCTCACTCACAGACATCCAGACATATCCACTTAAAGAATTTGGTATATTATTATAACAATAAGGGCTCTAAGTCTAAACACTTTACATTATTCAATATTACTGTACTATCCTGAGTGACTCAAGGCAACACTCACATTTTTAGTTTCCTGGGAAACATACAAAGCAGCTACCCGGTTAAGTGCTCAAACCATTTTTAGTCAATAATTTTGTCCATAGTCAGATATTCTTTCAAAATGGATCAAGTCAAAAAATGTATGCAAATTGTCACTCCAAAACACAAAATGGTGGGGACTCATAGGGTTCCAACCCAGAACTTTTGAAACTTGAGTCCAACAACCCAAACACTGGGCCACCAATGCAACTATGCCAAACAAATATAATATCCAGAGATTACCACAGAAATGAAGTGCTGATTGAGAGAAAAATGCATATGGACATACAGCAGCAGCAGAACCTGAGAATGGAATGTGATATCAGAAAATACACTGCAAGTAATACAGAAGATACAAATAGCAATATTGTCACAATGGGCAAACTTGTACGTGTATATCATGCACATACACAATTATCACACCAGATGTTTATATCGTATGTCTTTCCAGAGTCTCACTGCTCCGCATGGACACAACATAGCCCTTCACAAGCAAACACAGCCGTAGACATATAACTGTACAAAATAATACATAGTATATAGTACATAATGTACACAGTACATGTTTATACAGTTTCACACAAATTGCACACCTTGTCAGCAATGCCTCACACAAAAAATAAATGGCAGTCAATAATTACAGAATCTGTTCTACAGTATTAAATGGATAGACAACTTCAGTGTCCCTCAAATTAAGACCCAAACAAGCAAAAAGTTCCTATCTCAGTCCAACTTATGTTAGAATGATCTTATATCACTGCCCTTTTCAGAACTACCAGCTGTGTCGCTGTCCAGTTCCACAGACAGCCTGCCCTCCACTCTGTGCATCTCAGAGTCTACTGGCTGTTTACTGTTATATTTTCCTACACTCTCAGCACTTGAACAAACAACATCACAGCCAGTTAGTTGTGTAACAGTCAAGTCTCTACCTCTGTTCCCACAAACTGACAATCCACCACTGTGTGACCCAATATTTCTATATGTTGTCATCCGTGAGTTTCTCAACTCTGTACTCTTAGGAACAGCTGGAGGTTGTGTCAACAAAGATACAAATATCATCCCTTTCTCAGTACAGTGCTTTCCCTTTAAAAATGTATCAGGTGTTACATAACTGACTATGCCGGCCACTCTTACAAGAGACAGAGATTTTAAAAAATCACTATCACAAACATCACAAGGATCAAGAAGTGTTTGAGTGTCCATTTTGTGATTATGTGACTGTTGAGTCATCTGAGATGAAACATCACAAGAAAACTTCCCACCCAAGAAAACATATTTGTTTCTGTTAGTGATTTTTTAAAATCTCTGTCTCTTGTAAGAGTGGCCGGCATAGTCACAGTCGTGACAGCGGAGTTTTGGTACTGGAGAGGACAATATCTGGGTTTCACTCTGTTTCATTCTGTATTTGGTCCAAATCAAATGACTGTACCACTTCAGCCATTTCTTGGTTGAGAAGTCCAGACAGAGAATAACTACCTCTTGGTGTGACAGCCTCTTGCGTTCTGCTAGAGCTACTTCTGCGGTGTCACAAACTGACAGAATGAACATTGCTGGATCTCCAAAAATTAATTCCTTATCCATTTCGGATATCTCTGTAGACAGATGGCCTTAATTAATAAATAAGTAGATAGGATAAATATTCTCTTGTTACCTTATGTCACTGAGAATCAGAAGATATGATTAAGGTGACAGGTTATTTCATGTGAGAAAAAGTCAACAGTTTTACGGCCACAAAATACTTAAGCCAGCCATACACACTCAGTTAATTTGACTCCGTATATCCTTCAGATGCATTGACACTGGTTCCAGAGTCAATTCAACTGAACATTCTAACCCTTCACACGTTCTGTTTGTCACGCTGTGGGATTCAAGTTTCTCCATGGAGACAAATGGCATTGCGAGATATTGGGCCTATCCCTGCATATTGTGTAGCAAAGAAAAGGCGAGCAAAAAGGCTGACAAGAATAAAGCCTGGATGTATTAATCTTTTGGAGGAACTGTGATTGTACTATGAAGATTTTCAGAATTATCTAAGAGTGGTTTAAATGGCCTATCTTTATTTGTTGAACATTATACAATGTAAGACTTTGTTTAGAGATAATAAATACAGTGATAAAAAAGCGATAAGTCCCCATGAAAGACTTACTACTGCTCTACGTTTCTTGGCTACAAACATATTCAACTGTGCTAGGTGCAATAATCGTGCTAAATCCCAACACTCTAGAATAATATCAGACACAGCAATCTTATTGGCAGGACCTACATGTATTAGATCTAGGGTAGGGATAAATATAAATGCTATCTTTTGTATTAAGCATCAAATTGAGACATGCACGCATAGCCCGCCCTAATTTGGACATGCTAACTCGAAATCTATAATTATTTTTTTTGATTTGAGCTATGATTTACATAATAAATTCACTGCATTTACTCTCCACCTGAAGCCACCTTCAAAGGAAGCCGACAGCATCCGATCGTGCTCTGCTTTGGCCTGCAGAACTGCGCAAAAAATATCAGGCGTTGCCTGATTTGCTCAGTTCGGGATTTTGCGACGATAAAGTTGACCTAATTTCCCCCTATATGCACTGTACAAACTGTGCAAACCCAAACTGCACAGTTAGAATGGAGCAAAAACTCAGCGTGTATGGCCGGCGTTAGAGATGTGCATGTCACTGTGTAAGACATAAAATGCAAATGAGGTCTGCAAGTCCACATTAAATCCAGTCAGTGCATATAACAGGACTAAAAGCATAAAAACACTTCATAATATTATAAGACTGACTTACTCTTGAGTGAATTTCAAGATCTGAAATGTTGAACTTTTCCTTTAAAAAAGTTTTTGATTAAAAAAAAAAAAAATGGTATTTTGGAGAAAATCTGAGTTGTTGATTTTTTTGGTACATCAGCACAAGCTCAGCCAGACAACATATGTGCCATTCATGGATCAGTAATCCTATAAAACATTCACATCTAAACACACACATATATGCATTTTCATAAGATGATTAGTAAGAAAAAAAAAAAAATATAACATCATGATCATCATGGATCATTGCTTCACAAAAAACAAAACAATGATTAAATTTTTAAAAACTTCAAACGGTTAGACACATGATAAGTAACACTAAAATAACATCACATAAACTGTGATATACTGTTATGCAAACACCCATAAATGTTCTCCTAGTCAAAAACTGAATATGGTGCCAATGTAAATATTAGATTTGACAACTTGTGTGAAAAACATAAGAAATCTCTAAACAAAAAAAAAAATAAACTGGGCACAGAGACAGAGAATGACAGAGCAGTTCCAATCCAGTGAGCGAGATAAAAATCCTGACCTGTAAGTGTGCAATGTTTCACTCTGGAATGTTCTCCCTGTGAAGAAACAACATCTGCTCCCATCCAGTCCAGGATAGAACACAAAGAGGACACAGCCATCTCTCACAGACTTTCATCTCCTGTCATTTCACTGTCTGGTGAAAGATTCCTTGTCCTATACACTCAGTCTGAAGTTTGTCTGGAAGATCCACATCAACAGATAGAAGAGTCGACTCTTGTTGTAGAGAGACAGGAAAATCCACAGTAAGAAAAACCTATATTCTGATTCATTTCCCATTTTATCATCTTATCTTGTATTAATTACAACACAACATGCTGTTTTATTTTGGCCTGCTTAGAACAAACTCAGAGTTTTCACAAATCTATGCTGCAGTTTCCTGAAGAACAAATCATTAAGGATCCTTGAAGTGAATTTGGATAGTATGTTTTTTCACATTGCTTCTTGTACTGAAGTGCTTGCCACACACAGGGCATGCAAAAGGTTTCTCTCCAGTATGAGTCCTGACATGATATTTCAGATTGTTTGAATGAATTGTTGAATAGTCACATTCTGTACATTTGTAAGGTTTGATGTTCAGATGAATTCGCATATGTGCTCTATAGCTGCTATGTAGAGTTGCAGCAAAATCACAGTACTTACATTTATATGGCCGTTCTCCTGTATGAGTTCTTCTATGACTTCTCAAATATCCCATTGATGCAAATGATTTATCACAAAACTCACAAAGATAAGGTCTGACTCCCATATGAAGATTCATATGATTTTGCAGAGCTGTTTTATAATTTGTAGCAAAGTCACATTGAGAACACTTGAAACATTTTTCACCTGCGTGAATCAATTCATGTCTCTGGAGAACATCCAGTGTTTTAAATGTTCTGTCACATTCACTACAACTATAATTTCTCACATCAGAGTGAACCAATTTATGTCTTGTTAGAGTACGCAGTGTTTTAAATGTTCTGTCACATTCACTACAACTATAATTTCTTACATCAAAATGAGTCAATCTATGCTGATTTAAATCATTTGATGTCTTAAATGTTTTAGAACATTCACTGCAAGTATAATTTCTAATATTGGAGTGAACATACATAACATGTCGTTTCAACCCACTATGATTCTTGAAAGATTTCAGACAAGTTTCACACACAAATAATGGTCTCACATCACTGCCCTTGTCAGAAATACTGGCTGTGGCACTATCTACAGACAGCCTGCTCTCCACTCTGTGAATCTCAGAGTCCACTGGCTCTTCACTGTTACATTGTCCTACATTCTCAGCGCTTGAACAAACAACACCACAGCCTGTTAATTGTTGTGTAACAGTCAAGTCTGTATCTCTGGTCCCAGAAACTGACAATCCACCACTGTTTGATACATTTCTATATGTTGTTTCTGTATGTGAGCTTCTCAACTCTGTACTCTTTGTTACATCTTTGATCTCTGTTACAGGCAAATCTACTGTCTCTTTCTCTCCATCGTGTTTTCTATCTGAATGTATCTCTGTTACATAGCTTAAACTGCCTTCAAAATTATCACTTGTCTTTTTTGTAGAACACGAATTGTTATATTTCTTAATGTGTTGATTTACTGATTCAGAGAAAATCATTTGGGAAATATTATCACCTGTGGTTTTTAAATGTCCATTTTCATGATGGCGTATCCACTTTGTCCATTTCCTAGTAGAAAAATCACACAGTCTACAAAACATTTGTTTGTGTGGGTGGAAAGTTTTCTTGTGATGTTTCATCTTGGGTGACTCAACAGTCACATAATCACAGAATGGACATTCAAACACTATTTGTTCCTTGTGATGTTTGTGATAATGTTTTTTCAATCTCTTGTAAGAGTGACCAGAATAGCCACAGCTGAGGCATTGAAGTTTTGGTACTGGAGAGGACAATGTCTGGGTTTCTGGGTTCCAATGTCTCTGCTTCATTTGGTGTTTGGTCCCAATCAAATGACCGCTCCACTTTAGCCATTTCTTGGTGGAGAAGTCACAGTCCAGACAGAAGATGACTGCCTCTCTGTGTGACAGCTTTTTGTGTTCTGCCAGAGCTTTGGCTGTGGGTGTCACAAACTGACAGAATGGACATTGCTGGATCTTCGAATCTCCATGTCTCTTCTTGCAGTGTTTCTTTAGTCTGTCATAACTATCGTACTGCCTGTCACAATGACTACACGATACAAACTTGTGGGACAAAAATGCATTCATGCTGTGTGTGACTTTCAAAATTTAATCTGATCAAATGTCAAAATTTGAAAAAGGCCCTCATATTTCCTGGGAAAATCTAATCACATAAACAGCAGATTCTGTTTGTCATTATCAATGCAGTTCCATCTTTCGCTATCTTTCCAGATCACAAAGAACTACATTTCACTCATACAATATTGCCTTGTATCAATGCTATGTTGTCATACTTCAGCTTCACTGATATCTCTACATCTCAGTTTGCAAAAACTACACAAGCTGTTTCTAACCCTCTGTTCCTTGTGTGTTCTTGCTACTGAAGACTATCGTCCTTATCCACAAATAGTCCTGAAATATGCAGAAAATGAAAATTGTTGATTTCCCAAACCTTACAATGATGTGTCCTCAGTATAAGATTTTTAATTTCCAATGTCTTTTAATGACATCACAGGTTTCATTATGAAAATGCTTATGATTTCATAAAATACACTAAAAGGATAGACTAAATCATGTTACAAACTTTTCTCCTTTATTTCCCCACTATTTCACATAGAGATTTCAGCTACATAAACTCTAAAATAAATTTTCTCAGTTATATCAAATTGACTTTGCTATCACAATTCAAACAACAATAACATAACTAAAGATAAGAAAGGATCCTCGTCTGACATCTGCTGCTTGATGAAATAAAACAAAAATTACATAATATTTGGGGCTCACATCCCATACTTGACCAGAAATACAGTTAAATATGAACTTCACATGATGAAATACTTTCACATAAATCATGAAAAATTTCAAATTTCAAATTCGGTCTAAAAAGTTACAACATAGATATAAGGAAATATTCCTGTTGATAAAATAAGTTTAAAAAAAATAAACCCTGAGCTTTCATTGAGAGATCCAACAATTCAAACCCAATCACAAATGTGACATTAAAGTAGACAAGGAAAAATGTACAGTATTGTGGTCACAAGATGAGAACAGATAGAACATATGAGGTAATTGTATTCCAGTGAGCAAAGTGACAACTCAGACCTTGTAAGTATGAGACGAGATGTTCTTGCCTGTGAAGAAACATCTGCTACTATCCAGTCCAGGACAGGAAAGTGGACACAGCCACCTCTCACAGACTTCCATCTCCTGTCATTTCACTGTCTGGTGGGAGATTCCTTGTCCTACACTCTTGATCTGAAGTCTGACTGGAAAATCAACACCAACAAGAGAATTCCCTGTCTTGTTTATATACACTGTATATTCAAGTGATAAAAAAATACAAGGGAATTCATGACTGAATTAAGTTATATTGGGATCAAAGTCTCATATTATCACCCTGTGTTGTTATAGAATTACTACTGTCTTCTTAGCACTGTGAGTATGGAGTTAAGTGTTCCAAATTTATACTATAATGTTCCCGACATAACCTCCACCAGGAGGTTGAAAGACTTATATAGAACGTATAATGTTCTTTTAAAAAAAAATTGGTACTGAAAATCTTTGAACTGAATTCTGATAATATTCTGCTGCATATTGTATTTTTGATTAAAGTGCCTGCCACACACTGGACATATGAAAGGTTTCTCTCCAGTATGAATCATTACATGATGTAGAAGACTCTGTTTCAGAGTTGATGCAAAGTCACATTCTGCACATTTGTAAGGCTTGATGTTCAGATGTGATTGCAAATGTCTTTTGCGGTTGGTATGCTGAATGGTTGCAAAATTATAGAAATGACATTTATATGGTCATTCTCATGTATGGGGTTCTCATGTGATCTGTCTAGCATCATCTCAATATAAATGACTTATCACAAAGTGCACAAATGTAAGGTTTAATTTCCAAATGAACATGTATAAGATCTTTCGGGTTTGCTTCATGTATGGTTGCAAAGTCACACTGGGAACACCTAAAACATTTTTATTATCTGTGTGAACCAATTTATGTCTTTGTAATTTACACTGTGTTATAAATGTTCTGTCACATTCACTGCAAATATAATTTCTTACATCAGAATGAAACAATTTATGATGATATAAATTAGTTGATGTCTTAAATGTTTTCCTCATTCACTACAAATGTAATTTCAAACATTGGAGTGAACAGTCATAACATGTTGTTTCAACACACTATGAGTCTTGAAAGATTTCTGACAAGTTTCACACACAAATGGTCTCACATCACTGCCCCTGTCAGATTTACCAGCTGTGCCACTTTCCACAGGCAGTCTGCCTTTCACTTAGTGACTCGTAGAGTCTACTGACTGGTCATTGCCCTCTCATGTGTTTACAACCGCCTTTGTTTACCTGCGCCTCCTGTCTTTCTCTTCTTTACTGGGCCTCTCTTTCTCCACCCTCTCGTGGTTTACCTGCGCCCCCATATGCCACGTAGGGCACACTATGTTAATTCACTGCATAATCCCTCTCGATTAGTCAGGTAAATAGACTAAGCCTTTCTTTTATGATGTTTTCTGAGATGACACACTTGAGATAGCTAATTCTATGGTCACTAGTTTGATTTTTGCCATGCTCAGAGAGCATTAGGAGAATGGTTTACCCTGATATTTCTCTAAGAATGAAAGGATAAATTATCAATATTCGTTGTGAATTTGACCTGTTGTAGAGTTCAACGGATCTCAAAGTGTTCATTTGTGAGTCACTGATCAAAATAGCATTTCCTACTTAGCAACTCAATCTAAAAACCACTGCAGTTTTCTTACTGGTTGACAAATTGTACCCAACATTTCAGTGGAATCCTGACATTTGTGGTTAGAAGAATGGTTCTTCCTGAGCAACATTGTCCTCCCTAGCATAAATACTCTGTGAATAGAGAAGGACATTCACACTTTTGCTGATATTTAAGTGATTTATTAGATCTGCTGACTATTTTGATATCTAGATCTAATGTTTGTCCAACACTATGAAAGTTATAAGCAAGGGAATAAAACGTCTGCTTCTTCAAAAAAGAAAAGGCTTGTTTTGTTTGAGTTAGGGTTTTAGGTTAGAGTAAGGAGGGTCCTCAAGGGACCAGTGTTCGCTGCCTGGTGTTTTCTGTGTTCAAATCTTTTTTTATAAATTCCTATATTTTTGTTAATATTTGGTGTGTTTTCTCTCACTTCAACTTAAACATGGAGAAAATTGGTCCTATTAAGAATACTTAGTCTTAGTAAATCTGTAGAGCTAACACTAAGCTAAAGAGACCCATGTCCAGATAGAAAAGTAATACTAGGCAGATCCATGTCTGAACAGCTAAAGCCTACTGGAAAAGACATAGAAAAATGCATAGCACTGCAAATAAAGAGTAGATTTCTCTTGCCTAGTATTGATACTGCAGGTAAGACCACCGTCATGTTGATGTTCCTATTTGCAGTTAATCTAGATCTAGTGTTGTAATTTGCTATTTGCAGATAGATTTTTTTTTGCTATACGGACCTGGAGCTATTAGAAATGCCCCTCGGTAAGCATCCAGCCACAATCAACCATGGATTTAGGTACCACATTTTCATCATAAGCAGAATTTAAAATGCTTAAATGATAGGATTAGTATTTAAAGGAGTAGTGCAACATCATTTTGTTGTGTCAAGTTTCTTTTTGTTTTTGCCTCAGATGAAATGTTACGGTTATTGTAAACC
>JBCEWB010410907.1:0-20450 GCA_039654565.1 Peronia peronii | reverse complement strand
ACATCCCCGCTTTCCCTTTGATTCAATGCTCCGACCACTGACCGGCGTTTCACATCTATCTGCTTCTGCATGTAACAATTAGTAATACATGTACTGAACAATGGATTATTGACGGCTCTGATTGCCCGTGGGAAAGTAGAGGACAGTGCCGGTGGGCTCACACAGTTGACAGGACTGAATGCGGGTGGGGGATAGGGGAGGGAGAGAGGAAAACTGACTGGACTACAAATGATACATGGAGTGAAGCGGCAGTGATAGTGATAGCTATCACAAAAAGAAGTAGGTGCATTAGCCATTTCATAGACAGAAAATAGCCCGTGAGTGAGACAACCTCCGTCATGAATGCTGGCAGGGACATTCGAATAGAATGACAGGCCGGTCAAATTTCATATCAAAATTATGTCGGAATCGCTGAGACTTGACCTTTTTTTTTCATCCCTCTTATGTAAAGAAAGCAGACAAGACCAGTAGTCTTACATGATGATGCACGTTATGGGTAGCCCATCATCTTCTGTCCGACGACGTATGTGTAAAGACATGTATTCGTAAGCTAAAACCAGGTCGTCCGCATCCGACCAGATTTTTGAGTGAAAGATCCCAGGATGAATCTACATCATGGTCAGCAACAAGTGGACTGGAAGTGAAAACATAAAATGAGGGACGGTATGGGACACCATGGTTAATTAAAGATTTAGGTTCAAAGGGAACCACACGAGCGATCATGGGCCAAGCGATGATCAGATCATGAACGACGGGCGCATGTGAACGACACTTAGCATGAGGGCGAGACAGGCGGGGAGTAATAAATGTCCCAACTGGGCTACATCATGTACTGATGGCCTACAGACACAGGAGCACCGACAATAGCAACAAACGGGAGAACGCAGTTTTCTTGCTGGACTGTGAGTGACAACTATACTCTGGCCGCATTCAGAATGATGCCAAAGCATGAAATGCAGAAAAACTAGTACAAAATATTCGAATTAGTCGGAATGCAGGAATTTTTATTCCCGGCGCGGGATGGTGGGATACCGAGTCCAAATGCGGGATGATCCCACACAATAAGGCGGGAAGGTAGGCAGATCTGCACATGTGATTGGGTTTTCATGTAGAAAATATCAACAATACGTGAGTCATGTTTTAATTCATGTAAGTTCATGGTGTTTTGTTTTTATTCCTAAGTAGCCCAATTCTCTCGTTTTTTTTTGCTCCAGTTTTCATCAGAAGCACAATGAGCTTTATTTAGGCTCATCCGCTTTAATAGCCTTTTCTATGCTTTCATAAATATACTGTTTGTTGCAGGGCTTTATTTTTGGAAAAAATCTTTTACACTATCAATTCGAACACAAAGGGCTCTGGTTATTGCATGTGTCATGTGTCTGAAATTGAGAAATGAATTGTATTTATAAAAATGTCTTAAAACAATATCGACATTTGACTAATGTAATCCTGATTCAGATATCTCATGATCAATCATGATTGCAAATGCTTTCGGTATTTATGGATCATTCTATTCTAAAGGAAGTGTGGAAAGAGAGCAAGCCAAGTTTAGCCTCCTCCGGGGTGGTTATCTCGCAAGTTTAACAAGACAAGTTCATTGGTATCTTTTCATCTGTATCTTTGTATGGCCGTCAACGAAGCAATGAAAAAAAGAATACAACTGTGCTCCTCCTGCAATTCCAGACAACAGAAAGCGAGCATTCACACCTCTACATTTCTTAGATCAACTTTCAACGAAATCGTTGAAGTCGATTGGCCCCAGTAAACAAATGGGCTCAGCTTGTACGCCATCTTGTTTACAATTTTCTTAAAAAGTGTACAGAACATAGACGACATGAAACAAAATTAAATAATGACATTTTATAATTCGGATATCTTGTCCTCAGTGTTGAAAGTAATTTGGAAAGGGAGTGGTTGGGGGAGGGGGCGGGGGAGTGGGAGGGGGGAGGGGGAGATGGACAGCAATGAAAGATTTAAGAAAGTTAGCACACAAAGACAAAGAATGACTTTCTTTATTCTTGCTCAAACTATTGAACAAATCGAAATCTTTAAGAAGACAAATTTCAATGACTAAGAGCGCCTAGTATGACTATAGTCATAACAATTATAAGCTGTTATGTTTGTGAGTATGACTACTTCCAATCATAGACATAGTCCAACTTCTTCTATGCTTCAGATAAAGTCTTCTTGCTAACATGCAATTTAATTTCACTCGCTGAATTTAAATTATTTATGATTAAAAAAAAAAAAAAAGCAAATCAACATGTTTTTAGTTTATGAAACTTCTATCAATCCTCTTTGAGACTTACGGCAAACGTATTCGGCATATAACATATTAACGGTCAATAAATCGAGCTATAGAAATAATGCCAAATGCCTAAGCCCCAGGGACGATCCTGTCGAAATGACCCCATTAACATGTAATTGAAAACTTTTGCTGTCCAGCTAAACCACTTTGAGATGAGCAGTTATTTTGCAGACATTTTTGTCTGCAATTTGAAAAAAAAAAAAAAAAAGGCGATATACATAATGCACGTGATATACTTATGGTTATAGCACAGTTCCTTCAACATTTTCTTTTGTTTTTCTTTTCTTTTCTTCCTTTCTTTCTTTCTTCTTCATCTGAGATAATGTGCGTGTAAGTGAATGTGTCCCCAGCTAAGTCTTTGGTTAAAAAGATAAAGATTCATCAACTAAAAATAAAATTTGTTCCTTCAAAGATCAAACTTGTGATAAGATCGAGACCATGAGAATGGGAAAGCTCTCAGACACCAACAACAATAATGTAAATAGGGAATTATGAAAAGGGATCCCTAATATCAAATTGTTTGAAAAAGTGAGAAGGCTGTTAAATGGAGATGGAATGATGTAGGAATATCTTTCCATACTGATTAAATTTGGTAAAGCTCATCCATAAAACATAATGATTACCTTCCAGTGAATGTCTCAAATGTTTACATTGATCCAGGTCAGAATACAATTGTAAGATACGGAACCACTGATTATGGTACAATAAGCCAGATTGATTTTTCAATCTGGAAAAGACTATATAAATGAAATATATCTTTCAGTTATTCATTATGTGAAAAAAAAAGAGAATTACATAATAGTGGTGGATTTATGGTGAAATATAGAGATTGTATGGCATTAAATGATTCAAATAAACAAATGGAGTTAATATAGAGTTTTATGGATGTTCTAAAATTACCAGTATTACAGACCTATGCGAACTTATCTGGTTGCAAATGGTTCTTCATAATGTCAACACATTGACGAAGTAGCCTACATCAGGGCTGAAAGGAGCTTATAATTATTCTTATCACCTATGGAAAGTATGGAGGACAGTGGCATAGACAGTGACCAAAAGTCTATAGTAAGAGCACATTACCAGCTTTTGGGAGGAATGACCGGCGACATCCGTGAATTGCACGAGTAGTTTTACCCGGACAAAGCGTCGACAATTATGACAATATTTACTAGATCTAGATTCTAATAGTAATAGGACAATGAAAGATTTTAACAGTCGCAGCATCTTGATTTAGTCGAGATTTACTCTAGATCTAGATTTAGCACTCGATTATGAATTGTGTAAGAAAGACATAGATATCTAGATCCAGTTGATCTAAATGTTTTGGTTTCAAACGTGTAAGCAATAGAAAAAAATGTTAGAAGTGACTTAATCTAGATCTAGATCTAGATCTAGATTCTGACAACATCCTGCTAACCTGAATTGAGATTATATACGGACCCGGGTCCGGATAAATTTTTTTTTTATTTTCGGACCCTGAGCTATTTTTAAATATGCCCCCATGGTAAGCACCCAGTCACAATTGACTATTTCTCATGGATATCGGTACTATATTTTCATCATATTCTGAATTTGAAGCAAAATTTAAAGGGGTAGCGCAACATCATTTTGTTGTGTCAAGTTCCTTTTTGTTTTTGCCTCAGATGAAATTTTACGGTTATTATAAACTCACTGACTGATATACAAATTAGAAGCCAATGGCTTCTTTAATATGAGATTTTAAAAATTAAAGAGACGAGATCGTTCAGATCGCTCGGTTTTCCGTAACTGACCGTAAACCAGGCATGACTTCATCTGTTTCCGGAAGACACACAAACAATGGTGTATTGTGTGGCTGAGAACTGTTGATCACAGGATAGTCAGGCGTTTTTAGGGACTCCTCGTTGTGCTGTGATATTTCTCACCATGTCACTTGGATTGGGGTTTATCGCCCCAGTTAGAAATTATCACCATAATGTCTGCGAAGCTCAATAGACACTCCTTGAAAAGGTAAAGGAAATTCTACCTATAGAACAGTGAGAAATTCCAAGCCCAAAGATGAGCTCCTCTTGAACAGAAGAGAAGAACAGAAATCAAGGGCCACATGGCCCACTCAAGTCCTTCCAAGTGCTCCGAAGCTACAATCAAAAGAAACGATGATCAAGAGAAAAATATAAAAAATAGATGTAGTCTCTTTGTTTATATACCATATAGACTCCCCTGACCATTTGACCCACTCAACTGACCAGCGACCAAGCTACTGAGAGCAGAAGTGAGCTATAATTGCTATGAATGAAAGCCAAAGTGGCCTAAATATCTATTAGTTTATATATCAGATAGCTTTCTTGTGCTCTCACTGTCTGCTACCATTAGATCACTTTTCTTTGTAGTCACTGCTGCCCCTCAATTTCAGCCGGTCTGATCTAATAACAATGATCTAAGTCCATGTGGTTAGAGGGATGATAGCTTGCATTTTACACAGAGATTCTATAGCAAGAACGTAAAACACCCTTATGTGAAGTGGTTTGGTCCAAACAATTATATTTGGTTATGAACACATCTGTAATGGAAATAGTTTGAGTGACGAGGGGTGATAAAATTGACACCCATAATATGAAAATGATGTCTTTATGAGTACAATCCTTTCTCCTACCATTGACTCATTGCAAAAATCATCATGTGAAGAAAGGGTGGAATTAGGGAGGGATTAGAAAGAAACATTAATCATTAAGGTAGTCTGATGTGGGCCTGCACTGTGTCACTCCGAAGCCAAGGCGGAGTCAGCACAAACACCCTGAGGCTCAAATTGATAGGGCTTTACTAGTCTGCCGTGAGATGCGCAACTTTGTAGTGCAGAGATGCGCGGAAACATATGACATCACACGCTAATGGTGCAGAGAGCCGGTGAAAGAAACACAGAACCGGAAGCCGTCTTGTTTTGCAAAATAAACTCATTAACGATGATGTTTTCGCAAAAATAACACTGCTAGCATGTTTTTGCTACTAGAAGTTTGTTATTTTACAACAAATAGCATCGATCTAGGTTGTCCACGACGTTGCACTACCCGTTTAAAGAATTTTGCGAAAAAGGAAACGCTTGTTTTGTTAGGACTAGAGTTTAAGGTTGAGGTTAGGGATTTCAAGGGACCAGTTGTTGCCACCTGGCGTGTTTCTGTGTTTACATTTTTTTTTTTTTTTTGTGATTGCACATGGGTCACTTCTCTTGTTTCATTGTCTAGGAAATGTAGGGCATAGAGTCGGTTTCCAATAAAGCTCAAGTTGTAGGCATTTTCAAATTCTTCAGGAGTCTTCTTTATGTAATTCAAGTAAATTTTCAACAGTAACACAATAGTATTTAAGCAAGACCCTAAATCATGACCATCTGAAAATACCTACAGTGGCCCTGGATTCAACCTGTTCGCGCAGAGGCAAAGTAGGTCAACAAGTAACACATTTTGGACTGAAAAACATCATGTTAGGATCTATCGATGATGCATCCTCCCAATGTAACTGAAAATTCTACTTGAATTCCTATATTTTTGTTGATATGTGCTCTGTTTCCTCTCACTGTCCTAAATACGGTGAAAACTGGTGCCACCAGGATACTTAGTAAACCCGTAACACTTAGGCTTTTAAATAGACCGGTGTCCGGATAGCAAAAGTGAAATTGATTGTTCACTGGTCTTTTTGGTTTGCAACAATTTACTGAACAAATTCATTATCCAGGGAAACTTTAGGAACTTAGAAAGGGCATCTTTTGAACAGTGGTAGATAGGCCAAAAAAATAATAAAAAAATTAAAGTTTAGGGGATTGAAGTAGGCTTAAGGGTGATATGTTATGAATGGAAGCCATTTTGAAAACTCTCTGCAAACCAGCCATGGATGAGCAGAAACTTCGTGGGGAACTGTCGGCCTGTCAGTCTGGACAGCCGGCGCGAGTACTTTGCTTCATTTGACTATTGACCAATGACTACTAAATGACATAATGAGTGGCAATAAGGGAATGTAGGTCTACATCACATCTCTGACTGACCATGTGTTTCCTAAAATTCCTCCCTAAACCCCACTCTTTCTTTACACATGTATAATACTTGAAACTAGTCATTAGGTGCTGTATTCACAAGTACATGTCAGGCTCATGGATTTAGGCATGATCAATCTTCTTAGACTAGATGGATCAGCTTTTAACTTCCTGTGGCTACAAGGGAATATGTACAACTGGCCATCATTAGAGGGCATAGTATGAGAGCGCAAGTGAACTATCTGATATGTAAACGGACAGATACATACAGGCTGGTTTAGCTTTCGTCCATGCAAAATTGTAGCTCACTTTTTACCCTCAACGGCTTGATTGCCAGTCAGTGGGAAATTTGTTGAGTGGGCCATATAGTCGGGGGTGCCTGGTTACTATTCAGTAAGGAATAGCAAAGACTGTTTGATATTTCCCTCCAACATCGTCATTTCTGCTGGATTAGAATTCAAGGTACTTGACAGAACTTGAGGTATCCAGCTATATGGCCTTTGATTTTGTTCTTCCATTCAGTCAAACAGGAATTCATCGCTGTATAGTAGGGCTTTTTCATATTCTGATCAACAAATATTTTCATTGACTGTTGAAAGATGTCTAATGATCTAATGAGCTGTGACTATGCTTAAATCGTAATGACAAGTTGAACGAAATTGAGATAAAAAAAAACCTCTTAAATTTCAATGGCATGGTGAGAAATATCACACAGGAGCCAGTGAGTTTAAAATACCACTGTCACATGATTGAGCAGAAAGTCACTTTGTGGATAAATACAGGTGATGCGCGCTATGGGTTAAACCTTGCCATTTAGCCGTAGCCCACCATGTTTAGTTTGGTTACAGTCACACATCCCCCATCACTTCCCCTCCTCATATCCTTTTTCCCTCCTTCCATTTTCCATTTTACTGGACATGTGCGCTGTGCATTTGTCTCAAATGGACAATATTATGTGAAATTACACCATGAGTACTTGTGTGTCTAGCTCAACACCAGGATTTTAAGAGGATTTTTTATTTGGGACTGAGTTTTTAGGCGGGTAAATTTAATGAAAAAATTCCATTTCACGACAGAGATGGGCTCTTGGGCTGACTGGGCTCGTACTTTGGCAGTCGGTTCTTAGGCAGAGACCACTATAGTCACGTTATTGTGATTGGGGCTAGATCTAGATTTGGATGATCACGACAGCGATTGGTACATTAACTGAAGAAATTCAGAAGAAATAGATGATTTTATGACAAAAAACTGTAAAACTAGTCTAGGACTACTTCAATGGAAATATTCAGAGGAATAAAGGATGGAGTAATAGTGAATATTTTATATAGCTGGGGAAATCTCTGTGTCTATATGTCATGAAGATCAACTCCAGATTTACTTCAGGTCTACAGTAATATATTTTTATTGAATGCAGTATATCATTTGGTTGCTGTGGCCTGATTTTGTTTGTTTGTTTGTTTTTTTTTTCAATCTAAAAATATTCACGCACATCAGAATACAGATATGAAAGTTATATAATGATAACATCAAGTTCCTAGATGAGGGTGTCAGAAAAGTAAAGACAGTTTGGTCATCAGTCAGTCATATGAGTTTGGCATCATAATATCAATGCATCAAACACCACTTCATTTCTGCTTTTTTATGAAAATATGAATTACAGGCTATATTATTGAGCCATTTTAGTCAGGACATGCTCAATAATTTCAGCAATGAATTCAAACAGGATGGAATTATTTTTTTTTTATTTTACAGAATGGCCATCAACCATCCTCAACCAAACCAGCAGCCTATACAGTACTGAAGAAGACATCAGATCTGCAAAAGAAAATAGGCAAGTTACTGTTTCTAAGTATCACTGCTAAATAATTATTTTCTTTGAATTCTGCATCAACATATATTTTTAATTATTATGTTTTGCCATGAATTGCTGATAGAAAAGATTTGAATGGCAAAACCAGTTAAAATTTATTGACCTGTCAAAGAAAATTCATAAAGAGAAACTTTCGGAGCAAGATTTTAATTATTATTTTGTTGTCATTACTTGAAAAAAAAAAAAATTAGATCATGAAATGACATGGAAAACAATGTTAACAATGCAGACTTTTCCATGAGAATAAAGAAAAGTGCTAAAAAAAAAAAAAAAACCAAGGCAAGATGAATGGTAATGCACGTCATGCTCTCACAACAATTGAGTATGATATTACTGAAAGAAAAAAAAGATTTAAAAGAAAAGGAGAACATTAGAATTGATAACTTAACTATATTGTTATTGAGCAATTGAATTTTTTTATTATTAATTCAAATCAGTTTCTGACAGTCTCAGCTGTCAGTTAAAAATGTGTTACCAGTGACTCTTATGAGTGAAATTATGAAGTTGTGGTCATTTGGTATTCAGAAGCAAAAATATTGTTTCAGTAATGTTTCTTTCAGTGAATTGCTTGTCTGTGATCTGAGAAAAATGCGGCCACAGCGTACATAATGCGGCGGCATTTTTGCCTCCTTGCCGCACGATTGCCGCACTTTTCACCAGTCTGGTATTTTTTGTCATTTTTTTGCCATTTTGGAGCAGTTTTTCATATTTTTCATCATTTTTGTATATTTCAATAATGGAGGTGAATAGGAATTCTTTGTTGATTTTGAGATTTTTTTAATTTGGCGGACTTTTCTTACCGGGCACGAAAACAGAATAAACAAGTTTTGTGTCGATACCGTATTGACATCCCATAGTTGAAGATCGAATGTGCTTTACTTACTTCTTCTTTTTCGTACATATATTCCTAGGCTAAACCGAGACAAATGGGAAGACTGTAATCGATTACATGTTCTAGCCTCAAGTCCCTTCATCCCCTATATTGGTTAAACATATACTTATATTGGTAAGTTTACCATATCATAACGTCTTCAAAGAAAGGATACTGCCATAAAGTACCAAGTACGGATGGAAATCGCCGATACCACAGTTCCCCAAGCCTGCTAGTGGTTTTTTTTTACTGCTGTGGCTACAGTCGACCTCAGCATAGCCTGCAATTTAAGTCTGCACATAAATAATCATCTACCTGAGGTCTAAATCTATAAAAAATTGCACCAGAATGTCTGAGAAACGCCGTTCTGTATTCCCGCTTTTTAAAAAAAAATTCATGCGTATATTTTGCTGGATGAGGAGACTGGTGATGAATATGATGATTCTGGGTCACAATATGTGAGTGAGCCAGAACTGGACTCTGAGACATCAAGATCAAGTAGGGATGATGATCAGCCTTGCCTCTGTCCTCAACAGATATACATAATTTAGACCTGAATCTAGGCCTGCTAAGGAGAGGGATTATAGAAGAATTGGTAAGGGGAAATCATTGAAGAGAGGAGGGCTTCAAACAAAGAAATTCAAATCTAGGCCTGCCTTACATAGCCAGTATAACATGAAGATATGACCTGAAAAAGCCTACTGCGTGTTGTATCGGGGAGTGAAAAATTGGTTGCAACGAAGGGGTTTATTATGACCACAGCATGATTTGCTCTTTCTTTGGCCCATAGCTTTATATTTTGTCGGTAGGACTAAGGTAAAGAATCAAGATCTATTTGTTCTAGATTTAGTGATGGAAGTGGTCAACAGTTGAAAGATATTTTGAGCCTAGATCTAACTGAAATATACCAGTTCATCAGCACACCAAAACAAACTTCTAAAAATGGACTGAACGTCACGCCACATGAGCAACATGATGGGTATAAGGAGTGGATGCCTGTCTCAGGAGGCAAATTATTTTTGTACTCCTTGCAATTTGGTATTAAATCACGAGAGAAAATCTGTGCTTGCTGCACATAAAGATATTGCAAAATATATGGCCAATTTGAAATGCTCACTTGATGATCCAGCAGAACATAATTTGAATCAATGTAAGTGAACATTAAATATATTTTTCTGAGCCTATGTTTGACAACCAATACTTCTTTTTTCTGTTTTTAATCATTATGTAGTACATCATTTCTTGCAAACTCATGTGGCTGGCTGAATAGATTTGACTAAGCCGCAGGAGACTTAAAAGTCAAATTGTTTAACTTTTGCATGTGTGTGGGGGTTTGGCAGACTGAAGTACAGTGAAAAATGTTCAGCTATATCAACTTTATTCATCATGAACTTTGATAAATGTAGTGACATCAGTTTTTCGTCCTGTCCATTTGTCTTGTATTTGTCATCTTTGTATTATAATTATGGAGCGAGGATCTGAAGATTATCCATGTTGGCAGTGCCATTTTTAAAAAAAATTGTTTAGATTAATTACTAATCCTACTACCTGTCGTTAGATCTATGTTACTAAATGCTCGCTAATGAGCTGTGCAGACTACTATCTGAAAATGTTATAAAAATCTGTTGTAATTCGTGAGTTGCACTTTTCCGGCATTTTTGGGGGCATTTTTTGCCGCTTTTTTTTTTTTTTTTGCATTTTATGTGGCATTTTTTTTGCTTTGGAAATAGCATTTTTCTCAGATCACAGATGTATTCTGTGTCAGAGAATAATTTACTTTTGCCTAGGCAAATGCGGAACAATTGAAATTTATTTTTTATTGGGACATTAACTTCAAATCTAAATTTTTTGGCATAGACAATTTTGATTGCAGTCTGGGTTTTACAAATGATTTTGTTTTTCCCCTTCTTTAGTTTAACTTTTATTATTTGTTTATGCGCCAGTGTTGGATCTGATGTCTCTTGTAAACTGATTTTTTTCATTTTATTGTCTGTTAACAGAGAGGCAAAGAGATATGGCAAGGAAGGCCACTGCAGCCCCTATTGACCAACAGCCAAAGAAAAATAGCTTTGTTTCACGGTCAAGGTTAGTTAGTAAAGGGTATGACTAGATATATATTTTCTCAAGTTATGAATGGCATACCATGTCCTAATCTAATCATTTACTATTTTAATTTTGTGTGCTCATTTGTACAACAATAATCAAACTGTATTGCTTATTTCTTTTCTTTTTTTTAAACTCTTTTTCTCAAGGAATGGATACTTTTCACATTTAGAAAGTGACTGAAACAATATTATTAGGCTGGCAATCTAAGCTGAAAATGTGTTTCTCAGAAGCATGGAACTGCTTACCCTCTAGAAAAAAAAAAGGAAACTAGTTTTTCATGCCTGTATTGAAAGATGTAAGCAATCAGTGAATATCCTGCCCTTGTCCTTGTTGTGTGTAGTTATGTGGACTGGTGGAGTCCATGTTAAAAATGGGAACATGGCTGAATTTGGAATTTATAGGTAAAGCCACAGTTTTTATGATCAAGCTCTCAGCAATGAACATGAATGAGAGATAAAGAGGTGGCAATGGCGATAGAATGGCAAAGTCTGTATCAAAATTGGAGCATGACAGAAAGGAGTGTTTTTCCTAACCTAGTTCCTTCCATTTGCTAGACACACAGACCATTTAATGGGTTGTAAAGAAGGGAAGTATCACTTTTTTAATTGAAATGTTAATCACAGAATAATTTGACAGAATTATTACAATAAGAAGGAAGTATTTTCATTACACAGCAAATTCTTGCCTTTTTTCATAGTGTGATTTGAAGCAAAAAACTGCAGAGTATAATTTGTTCCCCTGTTCCCCAGTCTCACAGCTCTAGTGTTCAGCAAAAGAAACTAAGTGGGCTGGTAAAAAAAAAAAAAAAATCCCATTTGAAATCTGAAATCTGCAAGCCTTCCCGTGCTGTCATATGTCACACAAGGCTGTCACAATCTTCTTATTCCATTCTGATCTTCTCTGAGCTGTCTTTTCATCCACTTTCTTCTGCCTTTAATTTCACAGCTCAGCATTTGTTTGGATATTCTGCTGTCTTCCCTTCTACATGTGTGACCAGTGTAGCGTCATCTTCTTTTCTTAATTGTTTTTGCTATGTGCGGCTTCTTTGAAATTTCCCTTCTTTCTTCTGTTGTTTTAAACTCATTTCATTTAATGCCCATAATTTCCGTAGACATTTGTTTCAAAACCATTTAGCCTCCCTTTTATTCCCCTAGTCATTTTCCAACTTTCATTTGAAATTGGCAACTTTTTAAGTACAGTTGAGTCTGCTCAAATTGCACTGTGATTATCCAAATTTCTGATAATTCAAATAGAAACGAGACAATAGATTTTTTTCCTCTTTGCGCCTATTAAATAACCAGAAGTCATTGCGGCGAGTTTCCTTTCACTTGAATCGGTCAGCCTTGCCATAAAGGTAAAAATCGGCTTTTGTCCTCTCCATGTGGTTTCCATCCAACACAAAAATCAAAGAAGACAGCTCCGCAGATGGGGCGAGAGGGATTTGACAAAGAATTTACATGTATTGAGTGTGCACCACACCGCAAGTGGCATAGGTGGGCCTTATGTGTTCAAGGGAGGTGGGGGGGGGGGTGAGCAACGTACAGGGGCCAGTGCGGCTGAGCAATCGATCAATGATCAAGCATCCCAGTAGAGCCTACAGTACAGGTATACACACACATGTACTGCACATGTGCATGTCACAGACTAACTGTATGGTACATGTTAGTGTGTCGCCAACACAATAATAGGGCGTTGCGCCTGTGTCAGGCATGTGAAACTTCCGACTTCAGTCGAAATTGCGACTTTTTGGTCATCGCCGACTTTCTTGCTTTTGGCCGATCAACTGCTGACTTTGCTAAATCCACATAGCAATCGTGGTTTTATAATAATTTGCGATGCAAATCCTGCACAATAATGGAAACAGTGAAACCGGAAGTACGAAAAAGTTTTGCTCATGCCTCGGACGATAATCGGACTGTTGTTCAGTGGCTGTTTGAAGATCGAGATCGAAGTTCATAGCGCTTAATTCCTCAAACCCAACAACATGATACAGTCGATGGTCGCATGAGAATTATTGATGGAAAATCAGCACATCAGAGTACTGACAACAACAAATAAGATCATGGAATCTCAGAAAGACTAGTGTAAGAGGGCAGCTGTTCGCGAGCTAGATCTAATCTAGATCTGGTCTAGTTATGCTTGATGATTATAATAACGGCACTGCCTGTCGGATCTTTTTAGTTCTTGGAATTTCCACTAATTTGTCTGATTTTATAGTCCCATCCTAGGATCTTGTGAAAACTTGCAAACTTCTCTCAAAAGAATGAAAACTTCTAGCATGAAAACTGTAGTAGATTTTTTAAGTGTTCTACTCTTATGTAACTGGCTAGCACCAGACCACCACGATAACATATCGGGAGGGTGGGGGAGAGGGAAGAATTTTCCGATTTTTTTTGTGAAAAGAGTTTGACATCCCTGCTGTGTTATGATCACTGTCTTGGTTATAGTTGCACTGTGATGGGATAAGCCAGATTCTACATTGTGCTCTTCTTTGCTTGCGGTTGACTCACTTTATATAGACACCCTCATAGACTATATGATGGCGTCCTCTAATTGTTTTTGGAGTTTAAACTGTATTTATAGCCCTTTCCAGAGCCAAAATTTACTCAACAGCCTTTTTCAGGACTAAAGCTTTATTAATAGTCCTTTTCAGGACAAAAACCTAGGCCTACCATGGGCCTACTCATCAACAGTTTTTTTCAGGGCTAAAACTACATGTATACAGTCTTTTGCAGGACTAAATACTATAACATCATTTTGCCTCTACTTTTCTTTGTTTTACTTTTGCTTTCAAGGCAGCCCTCATTAGGGCTAACAATCTGATTAAACTGTGGGCTTGAATGTAAGATAAAGGCGAAGTTCGGAAGCCATAAAAGGAATAAAAGGAAATAATTCTGCTATCAAATAATTAAATAATGCCTCATTAGCCATTTGAGAATTGCCTCTCTTGTTAAAACTGAAAATCAAACTCTCTTTAATCGAACCCATTAGCGTGGTCCCAGCAGATTCGAATTAAACGGACCCGACTGTATTTTAGCTTTCAGCAAAAACTATGAATGAAGAAGAGAGATGGCAGCAGAGATCTATACCGCTGCTAGATCTACTTGTACATGAAAGTTCATGAACATGATGAATTAGCATTGGTAGGACTATATAGCAGTCTTTACCTCAAAATAGTAAGTTGTTCCATATCGCATCGAAGATACAGTAGAATCAGTATTTGCTGTGGTTATGATCTGTTACTGTTATAGTCTTGTTCAGCAGAGCATTCTGTCTTAATGAGGAAGGATTATGCTAGTATTCTTTACTTCCAGAGAATAAGTCGTTGTGTACTAGCCCCCATGTTATGTGCTGTAGAATTTGTATGCGTATGTTTGTTGCTGCTATGATCTATTACTTCTGAAATTTTTTTCAGCAAAGTAGGCCAGTGCATGACCGACAATGTTTGTGACCAACGGTTAACGGTTAATCGACTCCCATGACTGTCGATGATCGATTGTGCTACCGGTTAAATATTTCCTTCTTTGTTGTGTGTGACGTCACATCGGTTATGGTTATCGGTTATGGCCATGAACTTAGTCTGTTGTGACCAAAAACAAAAACTGCCGCCACCAGCAGTCAGCCCGAGTTTCGCTCACTTGACCTTTGACCGGGGACTTAGATCAAGAAAAACTTGGGATGTGAAACTCAATATTTCACAAATCTGACTCTACAGATCGATCGGGCGTCGAATTATTGTGCAGATTGATACCAAATATTACCCTATAGCTCTCATTAGATGTGATTTTAATTTGATCAAAAAAAGTGGCAACTCACCAGTTACTAATTTGGGAAAGACATACCACGTGTCAAACTTTGACAACAACGGCAAAGCTCTGTGATGGGTAAAAAATTATTAGACATCCGTTCAAATGGGCTCCACTCCGGATTTTCTTTCAGGGTTTACTCCCTTAGCCTTTGTCTTTCCCAAGACACCCACAAGACACTATGATATCGATGCATATTCAAGAAATAACAGTGAGACAAAAAAATGTCAATACATGTATGAAACGAACATCGTGCTATTGTTTTGTAGCTATCTAAAACTTAATTCATATGCAAAGTATAAAAAGGCTACGGCAAATCGTCCCCTTGGAACGACTAGGGTTAAATGGTGAATACAACTCAGCTCTTGGCGGATCAGTGACATTTTTTTTTATAACGGAAGTTGACATGCGTGTAGTAGAAAGGGTGACTCGCGTGTCGCTGAGGACGAATTGTTTAACTATGATTAATTATTTCTTTCATGATTGATCATGACCGACAACGTAACCGATCATTGGTCATCATAATCGATTATGACTCCATGACCGATATAATCGGTTATCGTGACCGATCATGCACAGGCCTAGTGTGTATGGATGTTGTTGTTGTTGTAGTTGTTGTTGTTGTTGTTGTTGTTGTTGTTGTTGTTCTGTGGGAAAATTAGAGCCAAATCTCAGTGGCAGTATGGCCTTTTGATTTTCTGTAATCGATATGGGTCAGTATTCTAATCCACAAGGGATTACAAAATTGAGCTAAGTATATTCAAGTATAATTTCATATTAAAATTCATGTTTATAACCGCCTATGTTAACTGTCAACCAACTGCTTTAAAAAACAAATAAACAAACAAACAAACCACGCGCATGTGTATATTCCGCAAGCCTATGAAACATGCGTAGCAAATCACAAAAAACACATGTGAGACAAACGCCACCGGCAGATTTATCAGGCTCATGTCACCTTGACATGGAGCCTTTCAAACTCATGAAAAGGAAATGAGCTGAGCTAATTATAAATGGCGTTGAAAATGCTTCCGTTGTTTGTTATATTCTTTAATCAGGGTGGTGTTTACCTTGTAATGTGAGATTTTTAATGAGATTCTGTGGTTGTGCTCTGGCTTTAAGGATCATTTCTATTATGTTATTAAAGAGCAAAAGCACACCTTGATGGTTTACTTATTGTGCCAACGAAACAATAAAACATGCAGTGAGAGACAGAAAGGAGCGTTCGGTAAATGTTTAATCAACGGTGAGTCTATCTAGACATGTCACCTTGACCTCGAACCTTTCAAACGAGTGAAATGGAAATGAGTTGAGCTAATTATAAAAGGCGGGGAATTTCCCTTTTTGTTTACAGTATTCTCAATCAGGTTGTGTGTTTCGCCTGTAATGTGAGAGCTTTAATGAGATCCCCCCCCCCCCCCTTTTATACTCTCGTGTTGAAGGTTTCTTCCTTGTGTTGTTAAGAATTATTCTGTTCAGTGCATAGATACTATAAAAATAATGTATGTCTATGGTTCGGTGGGGGGGATTAGCATATAGAGCTAGAGGCTGGGCTATTTCCCATGTTGATGCCAGGTCGTGCAGTCCTGTTTTCTGTCTGAAAAGAATACCCTGATATGTTCCATGTTGAATGCTCCGTTTTATATCATGCACATGTTTGGAATGTAGATATTGCAGGAGGAGAATAGTCATAGCTTGTTTGGTGCATCTTATTTTTATAGTCGCTTTGCACATGAAAGTACAGTTGTATTTGTGCAGGTGAAAAATATCAATACACACAATTTTAATTAATCTATCTCTTCAGCAGTCATTCTTGGCTACAAACAGAGCTCAATAAAATATAATAGGTCTGCTAAACATAGCACGTTGTAGGCTAGTTATAGAGATTCGTGCATCTTGTAAATAAATACCAACATATAGGCATTCTAATCAAGATATCTCTTTAACGATTGCTTTAGGCCATAAATAGACTCTAATGAAATATGATAGCCTGTTAGCTATAGTGCATTGTAGACATGTAGATAGCTCAACATGCAGGCCTTCATATCCAGGGCATACTGGTGGCTAAAGCATTATGTCAGGATATTACATGATGTTAATAAATCACGCTTTAGTCCTGATATAATAATCCGGATTTGTTCAACTACACAATTTACTTCTCACTGCAAGTCATTATTAATTACATGAATATATTATATATATTGCAATTTTCACCGCTCATACTGTCAAAATCAAAATCTCTGTAGTTACAGTGTCGGATGTCCCATATACTTGCCTTTTCGATCTGGATCTTTCTAAAAACAAAATGTATTTATTTATTTATTTATCGTCGATTACAAAATGCTGGTCCACAATTTAAAAAAAAAAAAAATTATTTCGCTTTACTCTGTCCTTCAGCCCGTGCTCAATAAAAAGTACTTTTAAAATATGTACTTTTAGAGCAGTTAAAAGATCAGAAACACAAAGCCCTCATCCTTCAGTCTTCTCTCAGCCAGTGTTACAAAAACGCAAATCACCATGTGAGATCAGATAGCGTTTTGGGTATTTTTTTTTTTGTCCAGGTACACAATAGCTAACTCGGCTGAACCTGTCAACATGTTCACAGGTTTGATTGCAGCTCATCACCAATTTCATCAGAGCATTGTCATGAAACTTGTTACGAGTGTTTGCAGCGCTGTTGAAATTAAAATTACTATGATTTCCGATTATTTCCCGTCATGGCTCAGTTTGTGTCGATTACATAAACCATGACAGCAAGGGAAAATACAGACGGTGAACTGTCCCGTACTTTCACTGAAAAATCAAAGTGATTTTGATTTGCTTTCAGGGATGAAGCATTTGAAGCACGATTTTATACCTTGTGCAAAGTGAAAATTGTTTAAACCTAAACATGGAGCATCTTATCAGCACTGGACTCCAAACTACGTCACCGCAGGATGCACCAACCATGATTCTGGGAGCTCCTTTCTAATACTGATGCAGCAGCCCAAACTTCAGCGGCTACAACTAAGCATATTCCTGCATGTTACACCATTGCATGTCGTCACCAGTTTTGGGGAGACCCGCAAGGACCACGGAATAACAGCTGTGGCGGAGACCAACGAGCCAAAGACCTATTTCCTGTGATGAACCAGATGATGCAATACCAGACTTGGCCGATATCACAGACATCGCAAATATCAACGATTTTGAAGCACCAATGAGCAAGTCGATCGCCAAGCGCTGTACAGAAAAAGAACAGAAATGCAACAGGAGGAAGAAACAGCATCAGCTGCAGCAACTGTGGAGTCGACAACCCATCAAAGGAACTGAAACCAGGTAAAAGACCACAAAACAGTCATCATCCAGCTGATGAGACAAGCAAATGATATTCTAGTTATGGGAAATCTATGTTTAAGTTGGTGACAAAAAGTTTCTACAAGGTTTCTAGTGAGAGATCTCGAGGACAAAGCTCCAATGAAGTATAAATACACAGTAGTAGAGTCATCAATCAGAGCAGGAAGGAAGAGAAGATGGAATGAAAGAGTTAAAGAAAGGAAGAATACAGTGGCAGACCTCATCACGGCATGTCCTGTCATACGATATAAAAGATCACTGTTCCCATACTACCACAAGAACTCTCCTCATCTGTTAATTATCCATTGCTCTACACTTTCCATTTTCGAACGTGCAACAAATCTATTTGGCATCATGGTCATCTGTCTTTTAAGGAACTTCTTTTATTTTTCTATTTACTTTCCCACCTTTATCAGAGAGTGTGCGTTTTGCCCTGCTAGTAAACACAAAATGTTGTTTGTTTCAAGTCTTCTTCGGGTCCATGTCTTGTCTTCCATAAAGTTTTTTTTTTTTCAGCTCTACTGTTTTCCGAAACTCTGCCAAATTTTAATGCTGTGTACACACCTAGATCTTTATTAAAGTCAAAAGTTAAATCACTTTTATCCCCAAACTTAGTCTTGTTTTGTACAGTCTTTTTTACCACACACACACAGTTTGACTGACACGTTCAGTTTGGCCACGTCTGTAAAATTGCATACTGAATAAGTTCACCTTGCTGTCATTGCATTGCTATTTTTATTCGAGGCTATTTAAGTGAGATTCTGACCTACTGGAACACGTCCACTGTGTATGAAACGTAGAGGAAATAGAGCGATTATCAGGCATTGACTCGATACCAGCATAGTGAGCCGGACTGCGCAATTCAGGAATGGTCAAACATGGAGAAAGGGATAGTATCGTGAACTCGGTGAAAAATGTTTAAAAAATAATTTGGCAGTTAAATGACTCAGTTGTAAAGCATCAGAATTTCAGAATCATGAAAACATGAAGCAAGTCGCATGGAATGAAATGAGATTAATCGTGAAAGAATTTGTCTACTAGAGAATTTAATATCTGCATTTATTCATAATTTTTCCAGCCACCACTGTTGAACTGATAGGATCACTGTGTTATATAAACAAAACCTTTCCATTCTATCAGTATATAATAGCCACTTTGGGGAAACCCGGGTGGTTTGTGGCTTCTTTTCCCATGCAGCACGGAGGTCCGGAGGTACCCATAGGGTTGACATCGCCCTGTTCAACCTGTAATACAGCCTGAGGTCTGATGGACTTCCTCTCCTTACACGGCCTTCTGAGGGATTAAGGAGTCGGGGTGGAGTTTGGTCGGAGGCAGGCCGGATAAAACGTGAACTAGAACCTTTTCCTTAGATCCTGAGGGGCGCTAGCTCGGGGTCGGCCATGCCATGGGAAAAATGCCTTCGCAACCACATACTCAGACTGCACACTGGCCTGTGAGAGTGGAGGGTAGCTGTGCGCTGGGTCCTCGTCTTTAAACGGAAAAGTAGACCAACTTAATTTTTTTGGTGATCATCGTTGTTATCATGATTCATGTTGATGTTTATGTTGTTGCTGTTACCGTTGTCGTTGTGGCTGCTGCTGATTATGATATTGTTATTGTCGTTATCGGTGCTGCCCTAGTTATTGTCGTTGATGTTATTTTGAATTTTGTTGATACGCTGATGAAATTGTTTATGAAATCGTTAATGTAATTGTTGTCGTTGTTTTACTGTTGTTCCTATTGTAGTTGTTTTGTATTTGTAGTTGATGTGGATTATGGTTGTTATAGATATTGTTATTGTTGAGTGCTGATGTCAGTAGCTGTGTTACAGTCTTGAGAACTTAATAGCATAATTACACGGAAGTGTATTGCGATTCTCTAACCATCTAGAGCCGTCTTTTTCTTCTCCTTCTTTTCAAGAGAGCCCATCAAGTTTTCGATGTCTGTTATGCACATTTGTATGAACTCATTGGAAACCACACACATACAGATAGATGGATAGGTAGGCAGACAGACAGACAGACAGACAAGCAGACAAGCAGACAGACAGACAGACAAACAGACAAGCAGGCAGACAGACAGATAGACAGACAAATAGATAGATAGATAGATAGATAGATAGATAGATAGATAGATAGATAGATAGATAGATA